>NJDD01004981.1:34243-46927 GCA_002245505.1 Calephelis nemesis | reverse complement strand
ATATCTAATTTCAAACCTTATGTAAATTCAATCTATTGAAAAAGAACCCTTAAAGATATAACCCTTTTAGAAAAAATGTTCATGAATCAATTCCCGATTGTCACCGGTTTGTCCTCCCCGGTGACATGCGGGAATTTTTTTTAGAAAAATTCCCGCTTGTCACCGGGGGGGACAAACTAGGGGGTGACATGCGGAAATGACCGGTTGGACTTGGCTGCGTGAGGTCCCGGGTTCGAATCCAGGGTCGGCCAACAATATATTGGATTTTTCCAATTTTCTAATTACAAAATGTTGGTCGGGATTGGAAATGTGCCCGATTGGCGATAGGCTTGCCACCTATCACATTGTAGGACGTCTTAGTGTCTTCGGCTAGTCGTGGGTGCCTTGGTTGTGCCTCTGCCTACCTCTTCGGGGATATGGGCGTGAAGATACTTTTAAATAAAGCATTACATTTATTTGAGAGAATTGCGCAGTAAATTTTCAACTGACCATTTTTCTTTTTCCGTTAACCGATTTTGTCGCAATCCATTGTAAAAGACCGCGTTTAAATATGTGAGTAGTTTCGAAGTTATTACATACCGAACAGACAGACACTCAATTTCCAAAAAATGTGATTTTGGTGTATAATACTCTTCTTTAATTGCCCCCTATCAGCTTTTTGTTATTGTATGAAAGCGAGAGTTGGGTATGTCAGAAAGATCATGAAAGTAGGATAAATGCGGTCGAAATGAGAGCACTACGGAAAATCTGTGGTGTAACGCTCGCTGACCGCATTCGTAACAGTGAGATCCGAGAAAGAGTGGGGTTGAAAGAAAGTGTTGGTGTTAAAATGCGAAAGGGCATGCTCCGCTGGTTCGGTCATGTAGAAAGAATGATAGATAAAAGATTGACAAAGCAGATGTACAATCCGAATGTGTATGGATGTAGGTACCCGGGGAGACCAAGGCTGACATTTCACGATCAGATCAATCGGATATTATCCGAGGGTGGTGTCAAGAGTCTCCGAAACCGGCGTGTTTGTATGAAAAGGGTAATGAATGTGAAGGCAGCAAGACAGGTTTTTCAGGATCGTGAGGTCTCTGCCTCTGGTCTCTGCCTACCCCGTAAGGGACTTGGCGTGAAGATATGTATGTGTATGTACTTAATATATAGACACTCTACTTGTACTATCTTAATATATGTATTGATTTTTATATTCTATCAACAGACCCGGCCACGCCTTGCTATGGGTAAGGATTTTGTAATGTTATCCATACTAATATTATAAATGCGAAAGTAACTCTGTCTGTATATCTGTTACCTTTTCACGCCTAAACCACCCAACCGATTTTGCTGAAATTTGGTATGTAGATAGTTTGCATTCATGAAAAGGACATAGGCATATTATTTTTTGGAAATTCAACCCCTAAAAGGGTTAAAAGGGGTGGAAAAGTTTGTATGAGAAAAATATTTTTATTGCACATTTTTGCATGAAACTTTGAATTAATGCTTTTTGGTACAAATAATAAAACACTTATTTCAAGGTTTTTCGAAATTCACCCCATTGGGATTTAAAGGGGGTGGCAAAGTTTGTATGAGAAACATATTTTTATTGCACATTTTTGCATGAAACTTTGAGTTAATGCTTTTTACAAATACATACATAATGTACAAATGATGAAACTCTTATTTCAGGGTTTTCCGAAATTCACCCCTATTGGGGGTTAAAGGGGGTTGCTAAGTTTGTCTGGAAAATTTAATTCTATTGAAATATTTTACGTGGCACTGCTATAATGCTCTGCAATACAAATTATGAGATACAAATCTAAGCGTTTTTTTGAAAATCAACCCCTATGGGGGTTAACGGGGGTGGCACAGTTTGCGTAGGAAAAATATTTAATAGTAATTTTTACCATAAGTCCATAACAATGAACCACGTACTTTAGTTTATCATTAACGAAAAACACACAAAGAAATTATGATTCACATAGTAAAATAGCAAATATTAATATCACAATCATAGCGAAATTGGTTAAAAATCCCTACTAATATTATAAATGCGAAAGTAACTCTGTGTGTCTGTTACGTTTTCACGCCTAAACCAGGGAACCGGTTTGATGAAATTTGGTACAGAGATGGAATAGACCCTAAGGAACAACATAGGCTACATTTTATTGCAAAAAAATAGGGGAGAATGGGTAAAAAGAGGGGATGAATGTTCATATGGAAATTCGTGATTTTTAAAGCTGTAACAGTGAAACTTTGTATTTAGACTCTTTATGACAAAAAGTAGCCTATGTTCTTTCGTTTATCGCAAAAAATGTGGGAGAATGGGTAAAAAGAAGAAATGACTATTCATATGTATATTCGTTATTTTTAAATCTGTAACAGTAAAACTTTGTATTTAGACACTTTATGATGAACAAAAGAACATACGCTACATTTTATCACTAAAAAATGAGGGAGAATGGGTAAAAAGAGGTGATGAATGTTCGTATTGAAAATCGTTTTTTATTTGAAAGGGTATCTTTCAGAGGTGGTCCCATGGTCACCAGGTCAGGGTCTGATGATAAAATCCAGGGTAAAAACGAGGGAAACTCTAAAAAGATGTTGGCAAGAATAGTGTTTTTGTGGATTATGATCACTTGCTAGCATTCGACAATGGTCACTTCCCACTCAGACTCAACAGACTTGCGGAATAGGCTGACCGTTAAGTGTCTTTGAGGGATTTGGAGATATTTACACAGACGCAAGGAAGAAGATCAGCTAGCGCTCAGCGTCAAGCTCAAAGAAGAATCATTTTCAGAAGGTTTAATACGAATGTTTTTGTTGAGGCAGGATTCTATTATGACCACACGTTACAGTATAAAAATACTCCTTTGATTTTAATTGGAAAAATGATTAAAAATATCAGCATTGTGATCCCTTTTAATTCAAAGATGAAACGCAGGGTTATGCTAATGGTAAGGTATTATTACTTTTACTTGGTGCACCAGCTGAGCCGCTAAAGTCTCTTTTGTTGTGCAATTCTGATGAATCTTGAAGATTTTTAAGCAATATGCGCAAAAGCAATAATTGTTTTCAAATGACGTGGTTTAGAGTAGAAAGACACATCATTATGCCAGGATGTTCTCCCACATTTTTCTGTGCAAGGTCAAATTTATCACAGAATCTGTTCATAATAATATTAAAAAGCTGAAGAGTTTAATTTTGTTGCTACAATTTCTAAATGTGAGTTTTATAAGATATCCCCGAAGGGTTAGTTCGGCCTAACTGCACAACCAGAGCGCTCACGACTAGCCGAAGACATTAAGTCCAATTTGGTAGATGACAATCCTGTAGCCAACCGGGCACTTATCCAATCCCGGGCAAGTGGCAACGTTACTTTTAGTAGAAAATTGAAACTTCACAATTTCTGTTTGTTTTTTTTTTTGTTGTCCAGACCTGAGATCGAACCCAAGATCTCAAGAAGTTATTCCGAAGACGGACGGTAAGACCTCAGAGACGATATGTATATTTCTAAAATTTCGAAAAAAAAATCTGTTAGAGGTTTCCATAACGTGCTATACAGTTTAATTTCACAGGATTTGCCGAAGTGCAGATAAAACTGTAGAGACAATAACGTATTCCTACTATTATCCGAGGTGAAATTAGAAAAGAGAAAGTGTATGTTCAGTTTTGACGGCAATATTGCTGAATTGATTTAACATTTAAAAAAAATAGATGAATAGATGATTTTTCCCCGTGTTGGTCCGGGCTCCTTTGTAGAATAGACCATCTGCCTTCCTGCCATGCAGCTCGTAAAAGGCGAGCATAGGCTTACCATCACTAAGACCGTGACATCTGACTAGGTGGTAGAGTTTCGCAGCGACTCACCCGGATTGGTACCACCGCTTTACCTATTCCTGCCGCCACAACGTCATGACGTGTTCCGGTTTGGAGGGTAAGGTAGCCGGTAAACTTACTTTTGCTCGAGGCCTTACATCCCGGTCTCAGGTTGGCAACGCACCATTACCACCTTTGGTGTCTCTAGGCGGCGTGAATTTCTTACCATCAGGAAATCCGTCTGCTTGTTTGCCTTCCTATAACACAAAAAAAAACTTTGGATAGCAATATAGGCTACATCTTAAAATTTTAACGATCAGTGTTGGAGAGCTAACTACAAATTAGTAGACTACGCGGGCGAAGCCGCGGGTAACAGCTAGTAATAATATATTACGAGTACTAAATAAAGATTTAAGCTATCCAATTTCTCACGTTGAATTAAACTGCGCACGGTATCAAAACTTGATTAAAATCGGTTAAGTACATCGCGGATAAACATTGTGATTTGTAATTTATATAATATACTAGCTGCCTCTTCCAGATTCGCTCGGATGGTAATTTTTTTGTTCATAAATTGAGATGACTATTCTATCTTTCTAGTTGCATCAAACTGCACACGGTGTGCAAATTTGATTGAAATCGGTTAAGTAGTTTAGAAGTCCATCGCGGACAAACAACGTGATACGTAATTTATATACAGGATGTATTTGACACCGTAACGAAAACTTCTGTGGTAGTTTAGATACATATCAGACTTCAAAATTACTTTTATAGTTTTTGTCGGAAACTAGTGGTTAAATATTTAGCAGTTTTTCAGCCTGCAATGTACAACGAACAAAGTACAATTATTAAGCCGCGCGTTGTGAGCTGTAAGTGCCGACCTAATACGCTGTTTTATTATATTGCTGTTTTTAGTAAAATGTGTTATTTATTAGAAATTAAATAAAAATCGAGTTGCGTTGGATAGTATTAATCGATAAGAAGAAATATTTTTTTTTAATTTATGAAATTTCCGACATAAAATTCCAACTTGATGCATGCCTATCATATACAAAATCCATGGTTGCATTTTTCGTTACGCTGTCATTTACAAGGTGTATATAAAGATATGTTCTGACGATTATGACATACTTACTTCTTCAATCAATTGGGCTCCGTCTTGGTTGTTGATACCGAGACCCATCATTCCAGTGTCTCCTTCCACTACGCTGATCTTTTCAATGAAATCAGGATGTTCTTTTCTTAATCTGTCGTAAATCTAATTACAAATAAATCTTTAAAAAGAGATTTTTTCAAATGAGAAAGAGCAAGCTCCGCTGGTTCGGTTATCAGGAAAGAATGACGAATGAAAGATTGACAAAGCAGATATACAATGCAAATGTGGATAGATCTTCCCGGGTACCTTCATATCCGTGGATAATTAATATTCCACGTGGTTAATATTCCACGATCGAATTGATCAAGTTTTATCCAAAGCTGTTATCAAGGAGTTCTGGAACTGGCGTCTTTGTATGAAAAGGGTAATTAATGTAAAGAAAGGTAGGTCTGCAAGGATTGTAGCATTTTGACACTCGATACTCTCTGCCTATTCCGTAAGGGACATGACGTGAAGGTAAGTAAAAATATAACTCACTACATCATTGAACTGCTTCTGTAACCTTTCTGTGATAGATTTGTTCTTCTTTGATCTCGCCAACACATACAATTTCTTAATGTCTGGGCATGATCTAGAATAATATGTTTTTTGTCAGGCTTGCGACGCATCTTATCTAACATCTCTTTTGTATTCAGAGCCTATTTCTTATCTCTGTCTGTTTTCCTTTCTATGCTAAACAAAAAAAACGATACTTGAAACGATACTCTATCTAGAGTATACATAAGTCAAGTATCTACTTCTTAGAACAGTACAAAACTTACCTTAACAATTTTTCTATCAAAAGTTTCCCTAGAAAACCGGTGCCGCCAGTCACAAAGACAGTTGATCCAGAAAAGGCCGTCCGAATCCCTGGTGGTCGGAAGGAATCATTTTTATGTTTGACTGGTGTATCGGTTATCCCCATTTCTAAAAAAATAAGTAAAAGTGATGATAGCGGAATGCACGTGTTGGGCAAATCAGAATGTGTTTTTTCAAGTTTCCAATAAAAGCAAGGTTTCCTGGGGTTGGAAAAGTGCTCGGTTCGTAATAGATTGATGTTTGGGGTTGTAGGTATAACTAGCTTCATTATAAGGTTGAATAAGAGTAAACTTCGACTGTCCCAATCGGTGACATCAGCCAATAAATTTTCTACATCAGGCAGAAGTGTCTTCCGGCGTTCAATAAATGACATGTCACTGATATACAAAACAAATAGTGTAGGAATATTACACAGCCTTGCGGTACACCAGTATATTATATATACTCAGGGTTGGGGTTTTTGTTGAGGACGATGAACTACATTTCCATTTCGTTCCATCGACTAAATACAAAAAATATCCAATCATCCTTGACCTATAGGTATTTAATGAGACATTGCATAGACTACTCATGTGTAATACCCAAATCCATTATTTACCAAACCTAGATCTCCCTAGACATCCATCCACATTCGACTCGCCCGGATTGGTACCACCGCCTTACCTATTCCTGCCGCCATAACGTCATGACGTGTTCCGGTTCGGAGGGTAAGGTAGCCGGTAAACTTACTTGTGCTCGAGGTCTAACATCCCGACCTCCGGTTGGCAACGTACCATTACCACCTTTGGTGTCTCTAGGCGGCGGGAATTTCTTACTATCAGGAAATCCGTCTGCTTGTTTGTCTTCCTATATCATAAAAAAAAAACATTCGCATTGTATATCTTCTTTGTCAATCTTTCATCTGTCATTCTTTCTAGGTACGTAAAAAAAAGAAAAAAAAGTATCTTCACGCCTGTATCCCCGAAGAGGTAGGCAGAGGCACAACCAGGGCACCCACTACTAGCCGAAGATACTTAGTCCCACAATGTGATAGGTGGCAAGCCTATCGCCGACCGGGCACATATCCTATCCCGAACAACATTTTTTTTTAGAAAATTGGAAAAACCCAAATTTTCTTTTTGTTGCCCGACCGGGGATTCGAACCCGGAACCTCATGCACTCAAGTCCAATAACTGAACCGCTAGACCACAGAGGCGAGGCACAGAGGCTACTAGGTACGTGTCCGAAAAAATAAAATAAAAAGTGAATTTGTAATGCAATTACAAACACTTCGAGTAGTATTGTGACTCCTCTGTATAGAATAGATCATCTGCTTCCCTGCCAGACTCACAGGAGACGATCACAGGTTACATGTTTCTTTATTAACTAGATCACAGTTAGTAGAATGCTGTGCAGCAACTTATTTGGGTAGGGACCGTCAGTGTCCTAACCGTTCCTTTCTATTCCGTACCAAAGGGTAGTTTAGTTGAAAATTAGGCCTAACAACTAAAACATCTACGTTGCCTATAGGCCACGGTTGCCTCTTACCATCAGGAGAGCCAAGTGAAAGCCATGAATTCTATTCAAACAATCAGAAAAAGTTATTTTAAGTGTTCTTTTTATTTTTTACTCGGATTTTATATGTGGTACCTATACTCGTTGTTAAGTATTCAAAAATCGGTAAATAAAGTATAATTCATCATAAGTATTTAAAAATGTGGTTTTGACTGACCTTATGATTCGTCCTTAATCAGTTATTGTCGAAACAATGATACAAATTTAAATTTACCAACTTAATAAAACTTCTTCGTAAAACACAAAACAATACATTTAATTAACGAAACAATAAAAAAGACGTAGATGAATATAATTACAATGTGTTAATACGATTTAATACTGTAAAATAGTGAAATCCGTACATCCAAGACTGACAATACATTTAATTAACGAAACAATAAAAAAGACGTAGATGAATATAATTACAATGTGTTAATACGATTTAATACTGTAAAATAGTGAAATCCGTACATCCAGGACTGATACGATTAAAAACGAAAATAAAATGTGAATTGTAGCATTTTTAGATTAAAGGTTTGTCTGTGTATTTTGTTATTCTAATTTCAATTCTGATTCAATGTTGTTTGGTTGTAAATTATGTATAATTTAACTTCTCAGACTATGATCATTATTATCGCGTTTATGCCAAAAAATATTGTCTACCTCACCATATTGACAAAAAATCAATAACAAAAAAAATTGTGAGATAGACAATATTTTTTGGCATAAACGCGACAATAATGATCATAGTCTAAGAAGTACAATTTATAAACGATCGAAGTCATAAAACATTGATCGTTTATACCTACAAGTTTTCGAATGATTAAGCGCTTATTCAAAAAACCGCTGCCATTTCGTTGATTCCATGACATCTATAATGCTTAAATATTAAATTAATTTACATAATTAATTTAAATGTACTCAAACTGCTAATAACCAACTTCAATCAATAAAAAAATATTATGTTGTCGAAATGCACAATAAAATGAGGATTTTTCTTAGATTTCCCTTGGATTCCATTATTAGATCCAGACTTGGTGGCAATGGGAAATTTAGGAAATATGTTCTTTCAATTAAAAAACTAAATGGAATTGATTCACAAATAATGTAGGTGTCGAACATAAAACATTCCCTTTTTTTTAAAGCAAAAAGCAAAGGGCTTAACTGCTAAGCAAATTCAAGAAGACATGATCTATACTACGTACGTTTTTAAAAACGTGGATAAAATTTGTGATATTATATTAGCAGACCGGAGATTAACTATTAACAATATTGCTGAGATCACCGGCATTAGTTATGGCCCGGTACAAAATATTATAACAAAGGATCTGGGTTTTCACAACGTGTCGGCAAGATGGGTACCGAGATTGCTTTCAGCAGACCAGAAAAGAGTTCAATGAGCAATTACACGTGATTGTTTAGAGCTTTTAGAGGCAGATCCTGCAAGACAGTTTTGTCGACTTACAAAGTTATGGCGTCAGTTTTTTGGGATCCGAGAGTGATAACTGTAGTCGATTATTTACCAAAAGGTGAAAAAATTATTTTTAATACTGTTGCAATCTCCCGAGACAATTACGAGTAACACCTCTGAAGAGTCAATGGCTGAAATTCATAACTGCGGCTACAAATTGTTGTCCCATCCTCCTTATTTGTCAGATTTCGCTCCATCAGATTCTCCCCTATTTCCAAATTTTAAAAAAATCATCAAATGAGGAGGTGGTAGCTGCGATAGACGAGTATTTTCAGGACCTCGTGGCATTTTCATTGTATTGCACTTAACGTTATTTATATTGAAAAATAAAAATTATTTTTTACACTTAACATAATTTGTTTTCTTAGTTAGGCCACGGACTTTTAGATTAACCCCCTTATGTTTACTGATTATAGCCCATTAATAAGGACTTAGGAATAGGGATTCTATTTCACCCCTTTAGTTTCAGAATTTCAAGAAATACTTAAATACGTGTCTACTCATTTTTGTTAAGCAGCCCGAAAATAAATGTTCATGTTTCTAACTTAACAAACGATCTTCCTTACAAACTTTCAACCCTTTTTTCACCCCATTAGGGGAAGAATTTCTAAATTCCGTCCTTCGTGGGTGTCTACTCAATAAAACGACCTTACTCACCAAATCTCATGGTTTTAACTCTAACAGTTTTTGCTCGGCGATGACGAATCAGTCAGTGATTCAGGATATGTTAAAGTACTTAGAGATAAAATTCTCGTGTCACAATGTTAGTTTCCGTATTACACCGAACCGGTTTTACCGATTGCCACCAAATTTTATTTGTATATTCCGTTTGTTTATTTTCGTTTTTTGTAAATATTATATATCCACTAGCTGCCCGAATTGGCTTCGCACGGTTATGAAATATACATATAAACCTTCCTCTTCAATCACTTTATGAAGAGAAAAGAGAGTGTCGAGTGCCAAACCTCATGATCCTGACAAACCTGTTCATTACCCTTCCATTCATCATCCTTTTCATACAACACGCCGGTTTCGGAGACTCTTGACACCACCCTCGGATAACATCCGAACGATCTGTAAGGTTACTCTTGAATCTTGATAAATGCACTACTGGAATTTTAGATAATCTTGAACGCAATACTAGCGAATATTAAAGTTTGAGTTATAAAATACAATAGATGATTTTATCCGATTCATTGAATTTTGTTGTAACTAAATGTTAATCATCCGATATTTTGTGTTCCAAAGGACCTAAAACGACAAATCTTGTTCAAATTTCCACTTTGCATGAAAACGATATTCAAGTGTAATCCTACTGATCTGAGTGCGGCGGTTAGCCTTTTTTAGTGTTTTTAGATAGTATTGCATCATGTAGAATTTGAATCGACCATGATCAGGAAAGGTTTCATTATAATGATAAGATTGTACCTTTAACACATCTAATGATTACATTCGTTGCAGTCTGTAAAGAGTATTTTGTTTTTCATACTTAGAATTTATATACTACTTACTTCATGGCACTTTGGTTACATGTGTTTCAGATACTTAATTAAAACTTCAGATTTTGAAAGAAAAGTGTTTAATTTTTAAGTTTTTTCTTGTATAATGAATATAACATATAGAATCTACGTAATGTAATTAAAATGAGTTTAATTAAACCAGAAAACAAAAGAGTGCACACTGTATAATGCATCAAGCGTAGTATTCTTTGTTTTTTGATAGATTCTTTGGTATCCAGCGGTTCTTTTATTAAATACAACCTTATTCCTGTAACATAGGTCTTAAAGAACTCCGGCCAACTGAATGAAGCCATATCAAAGTTAAATGTTTTTTTATCTATGTCGCACAGTTCCTGATAAAGAGTTTGAATGTTGCTATTAGTGAATTGCCAGTCTTGTAGTCCAAAATAGCTTATTACCTCTAGGAATTTGGCGATTTTTGTATATGCATTTACTAGCCTGTAAAAAAAGAGAAGAACCAGTTACTTAACATAGAGAAAAAGAGGTCGAAGACCATCATGTTCCTGATGTGATTTATACTTTACTGAGGAATAGTATTCTTGTTCTTAGGTTCAATATTACTTGGACCAAAGATTCAAATCCGACCCAGAATTTAGCACAAGGACATAGTACTGTAAGAACACAATTAAGAGCATTAAAAAGCAAACTACTAAAACACTACTGTAAAAACTATTTAGATCACGTCCGCTTTCATATAAAAATTCCGCATCGAAATCGGATCCGTTAAGATTTGTTTAATCACAGACAGACATACATACACACAGAGAGACACGTCAAATTTATATTTTTATATAAAGAAACACTTGTAATGTTTTATGTATCACTAGTAGTTTCACGCAGCTTCGCCTGCTTAACTTGGCTTTTACTACATCGATATTGATGAAACAAAGCCTATATCATTCAGGAATAATGTAGCATTCTAAAGTTGAAAAAATTTTTGAAATTGGTCCAGTAGTTTCGGAGCCTACTTAATTCAAACAAACAAACACAAAAACCAAATCTTTCCTCTTTATAATATTAGTATAAATTTATAATTTATTATTCTACTAGGAGTCCGCCACTGCTTCATCCCTCTTCAATCACATTATCTATTTAAAAAACTTCATCAAATACCGTTGCGTAGTTTCAAAGATTTAAGCATACAAAGGGACACAGGGCAGGAAGCGACTTTGTTTTATTCAATATAGTAGTGCTGAATAGCCTACCGTTTTCGCTTATAACAGCGTCATATAGACTAAGACTTAACTACCCATTTAAGTTTAGACTAATTTAGAATAAGCCTTTATTTTGCTGATTCCGCGGAACCTGTGTAACTGTTGTAGTCAGATATCTTCCAAATGACACTAAAATTGACAAGCCTTACGAACGTTCGCACCATCGCGATTAGTCACCAGACCATGAATAAACTCAGAGCCCGGAATCAATCACTACTGTGTGTTGTGAATTCTATATATTAAGACCGCGAAACTCGTCTGCGGGTGGACGGCAACACGTAGCCTTGTTTGACACTACATTTTGGACACAACGCCCTCCGAGCTGCAAACACTGGTCACGGTTATGAAAGACAATTGTAAAAAGAGCAGCTTTTATTTGAACGCGAAGAAAACTAATAAAAAATAGACGCAGCTGAGCCTTAGTCGGCGATGTAGGCTGTGATGAGCCAGTACCTAAATGAAATTGCATTTTGTAAAGTATATCGGTAGTACTTTTAACAGTGAAAGTACACCGCAGCGTAGAAAGGACTGTGTAGGGTTATAATCTGTGAGAGTGTGTGCGAGGAAGAGTGTGAATGAGGCGCTATTAAATATATTCAAAATTCAAATTAAATTCTTCTTCAGAAAAAAAAACTCGTACTTACAGCCAGTGGGTAAACTAGAATAAAAAGTTTACACAAGAATAATTAACTAACTTTTTAAACTAAATCTAGAATAATTGATCTTTTTTGCATTATAATATGTGTGTTGCTTAGATTTTTTTGATTAAAACTTAACGAAAATGATAAAACAATTCATTTATAAATGAAATGAAATGAAAAAAATTCATAATTTATTGTTAACTAAATGTTAATAATTCCGATGCATAAAGAAAGACCCACAACGTGATGCGTGAAAGAGAATACACCATTAGAACAGCGGTTATGCGAATTAAGAAAATTAATGTCCGTATTTAACAGACATGCGGTTGACCATATATCATCAGGTACTGGTTCCTGGAGTATAGAAGGAAAGGAAATAGCGACTGACCTGCCTGTCTTCTCTCTTCTGCTAACTTCTTTCTTGACGCTTTTGGCACCACACTCACGCGGCGAAATAGGTTGATTTAAATTTTATAGTTAAAAGGTCGCGACCCGCGGGCGCACACGGCGGAGTTAAAAACAGCGACTGAATTAAACATGGCGG
>NJDD01004981.1:20973-34213 GCA_002245505.1 Calephelis nemesis | reverse complement strand
CGCCTCCCTCATTCTCCTAGGCGTTCATATCTTGTAGCAATAAGGAATTCGGGGATAATAATATTAACAGGGAAAAAAAGCAAATAGCGGTAACAAATTCAGTTATAGTATTACGTTCTAAACCTTATACCTAAAATGACATATCCACTTCCAATTTCCAATATTGCATGAATCGAGATTCAAGAGTAATCTCAGTGCTCTTAAAAATCATATTAGTAATTTTGATAACAGGAAAACCTGGCAAATGGTTGCAAAAATGTGTGATGAGTTTAAGAATGAAAGCTGGTCGTATGGATTATGATATTCTTAGAAAACTCTTATTACTCACAGGGGTTTCTTTCCTAACATTACAGCAACTCCATCGACTATATATCCCGGGAGCCAGTGCAACAAATAAAAGGAAGCTGTAAATAAGGGTTTTGATTTAACTAAGAACATCATGGAATACCAAATTGCACTTTTTGGTGCATATTTTCTGCCGTATTCTTCTACGTATTTCCAAAAATCATCTGAAAAATAAAGAAAAGCATAGTTAATACTGTGCATTTTACAAATTTATTTTCAAAAGACCTATATAAGATAATATTTAAAAAATACCAATGCCATTTCTTAATATTCAAAAGGCATTTGATTAATAGTTACTTTATTTCATTTATTTATTTAAAACTTTATTGTGCAAAAAAAATGCACAAAATACATGAGAAGTAAAAATGCACAAAAGGCTAGCTTATCTCTAACTGAAGAAATTTCTCCAGCCAACCCAAAAAAAATAAGCTGTGAAAATAAAATGGAACGCATCGTGTAAAAATACAATTAACTATAGCTATACCACATATATATTTGTTCTACAAATAAATAAAATAAAATAATCAAGTTTATAAGAATAAAAAAACAGGTACTATTATCATTATAAAAATATCTTAGTAAGATAATATACGAGTATATTATTGTGTCAACGATAAGTAATGTTCCTTCAATCTTTTCTTAAAAGTAGGTAAAAAAGGGCTGTCACGAATCACGACATGAAGGGAATTCCACAATTTGATTGATTGAAAAGTAAAAGATTTAGAATAATAACTGGAGTGCGATTTAGACTAGGAGGAATCGGCGCATGAGTACTTAAAACTATTCCACCTCAATTTTTTATACGATCCTCTTCAAATTGCCCTCCTAATGATATAAATGCATGTTGCCATGGCGCAACCCGGTGCCATATTGTTTAAACCGAAATTGTTTCAACTTTAAACAATTGCAAGGAATTGTTATTTTTCAACCAGACAATTAATAAATAAAAAATAAATAAAGACAAAAAATATCCTATGACTTTTCACGACAAAGTTAATATTTTTAAAGATATGAATTTTTAAAAGTTCGAAAAATCTCAAATTTGGGTTCTTTCGCCCCATGAAAAATATATTAAAGAAAAACATAATGTTTAAGTAATATTTTTTTTAAATCCTCTATAAAATAGTTAATAATATTGTTAATAGAGACTTAAAAAAATCATTGTTTGTATCTTTTTTGAATTGTTAAAATAAAGGCTTATTTTACATCTTTGTGGAAACCCATTATTACAATGGGTTTCCACAAAGTAGCGGTTGATTCTATAAAATACCTAGTTACATGTCACAGTGCTAGTCACAGACAGTATCTTCACGATCATAATATCCCTGAAGAGGTAGGCAGGATACTACCTGGACACCCACGACTAGCCAAAGCCACTAAATCCCATAATGTGATACGTGGCAAGCCAATCGCCAACCGTTTATTTTTATTAGAAAATTGAAAACCCGGATATATATTTGTATATATATGTATATAGATATATATTTATATGTTATATTTTTAGTCTTCTGAATCACAACCACATAGAAGTATGCCACTTATTTTTTTACAATAACAAGCTTTGGTTTTACAGGCTTTCTTACAATTATACTGTTTTTTAAGATTAGTTGGGAATGGGCTTTTGTTCATAAATAAAGATAGCAAAGTACCATTCTCTAATTTATAGCCGAAATTCAGAAAATCTTAATTTGAAACGAAAATTCATAGCGAATTTAACAATTAAAATAAGATATAAACATTTTTTTTTAAAATCTCTTTTGACAATATTAATAACTATTGTATAGAGGATTAAAAAAAAAATACTTAAACATTATGTTTTTCTCAAATATATTTTTCATGGGTCGAAAGTAGTGGCCGTAGAAAAACTACTTTTTGTTCTAATATATTATTAGTTTTTGTGATATTACGCTGAGTATAAAAATATCTTATAATTTTCAGCAAATGCCCAATGTTTGGAAAGTGTCCGCCATTTTTTTCGGAACTTCGTTATGGACACGAGAGCGAAAGCCAATGCTCACTTGTTAGCTAGTATTAGCTCTGTACTCGACGTTCAACTTACTCCAAATCAACGGGTTTTGTATTGATGACACGTAATTGTAGATCAGCGGAGTTTTTGAAGTGTTTTCAATCCTAAAGTCTCTATCAACCTTCCACGCGATCGCGATGCAGGCATTGACCGTCATATCAGCTGGGACCAAGTCAGCCGTTAATTTGCCATTAACACGCATGACTCGAAGTACACCTAAGGCAGCACCGACTAGAGCCTGAAATTTTTTTACTAATTTTATTAAGATAGGTATACGTACACGAAAACTTTTATGAAAAAATCTGCTACCATATTTTCTCTTAATGGCGCAAAAACTTTTACTCTTTTCTCAATATTAAGTTTGTTCTCTGTTGACATGTACCATGGATGTTTCACACAAACGCAAACAAAACACTCTTGATGTCGTAATATAGTCACGACCAACAGTGTGAAAGTCAAAGTTAAAAATTAAAAAAAAATAAAGCATCGCAAAAAATGAATTTTGGCAGTATCGAGAAAAAAGACGGATACGTATTTCTTATTAATTAAATTTTGTGAACACATTAAATAAAACTAGTCAATTTTGATGTCATTTTGAACAATACGAGACGAACATAAAAAAAAATTACGTATCGCGCATTAGCTTAGCTCGCCAAAGCTTATCGAATTTATCGAAAAGCTTTGGCGAGAATGATTATGATGACTAATGACTATTTTAAAATAAAGTAAATGCAAACAATGAAATTGCCAACAAAAAAAAGAAAAAAACATTGTAAAATATAAAGTTATAACAAATTATAATATAAATTTTAAAAATATTTATATTATAGTATGCTAAACAAGAAGCAGCACGGCCAAAAGATCTTATCCTGTCCCGAAGTGACAAACTGATTAAAAAATAGGAAGTTTTGACGCCTTCAGAAAGAAAATGGCCCCATTTTTTCCGAATCAAAATCACATAAGTCTTTGTCAATTGAGCTGTCATTTTGTTAACCTAAAGTGTACATGTGAATTATTAATGAAGAAATTAGTGTATCGTGTATTTATTTGAGGCCGCCAAATCACAATAAATAAGCTTGAGATAGGAGGCCACCACTCTACTCAAAACCGTGACATGTCAAGACTATATTACGAGAATCTGAAGATGTAGACTGAAAATAAATAACAAGAAAAAGCATTTATTCATATGAAAGCCATCGTAGTATGGCCTAAAGTTCTTGTCTGTCCCAGTAAAGGACAAATAAATATAAAAAAAATCACGGGGAGTTTTGGTGCCATCGTGAATGAAGATTGTCGTTATTTTTTTACAATAAGTGAATTTAATGTAAATTATGAGTAAAATTAGTTAATTTAGGTGGGAATTAGTTTAATTTTGTTCAGTGAAAGTGCATAAGTGAAATAATCGACAAGAAATTAGTGTATCGTGAATTTCCTCGCTGCCGCCAAATCTCATAAATGAGCTTAAGTCACAAAACCACCGCTTTACTCAAGACCCTGACATGACTTAGACCTATGACTTACGACTTATGACCTAAAATGTCTTATGATTGCTAAAAGGAATTTATTTTTAAACGGAAGGCGTGGCAGCATGGCTTAAAAGTCTTAGCCGGTCCCAAAAAGGCAACTTAAATGAATGAATGAAATGCCACATCTCAACAAACGAGCTTGAGTAACGAAGCCATCGTTTTACTCAAGACCCAGACATGACTTTGTAAATAGTGACTAATGACTGAAATAAAGACTTAATTAATACCGAAGACATGGCAGATTGGCCATTGTCTTTGGCCAAAGTCGCCGTAGCCGGTCCCAGAAAGCGATAAATTAACTACTACTATAACCTAAAAAAACAGGAGTTTTGGCACCATCGTCGTGAATGAAGATGATCGTATTTTTTCATAACTATTGAATTTCGTCTTTATATTGAGTGAAATTAGCTACTTTAGGTGGAAATTAGTTTAGTTTTGTTCAGTGAACGTGCACAAATGAAATAATCATGAAGAAATTAGTATATCGCGTGTAAATGTGATTTATTAAATAAACTATACTAGTGAAAGACTATTGTAGTATTCTATCACGACAGAAGAGGCAGAGGCCTGAACAAGAAAGGAAATTGAAGACGAAACGGGAAAAAGACATGAAATACCTATTAAGATATGGGTTTATTACATAATATAAGACTAGTATAAAGTATAAAGGTAAAAATAATAATAATAAAAATACTTTATGTACTGACGTAGAAGTTTTGGCGCCAACATGAAAGAAGATGATTTTGGTGTTCAGAATTTAGGTTTTATAAATTGTGTGAAAATAATCGTAATTCATGGATTTGACGTACTAACAAATTAACAAATATGAAAACTACAAGAAATTAAAACTAAAGACGTATTGAAGAACTCAAATAACCTTTGTATTAGTGAATACACCCCAACCGAAATGACTTTTAAAAAGGGGAAGACAATATGTTTAGAAACTGAAGAAATGACTTTAAAATTTAAATGCGAAAAAGAATTTACTATTACGGAAGACTTGGTAGCATGGCCGAAAGGTCTTAGCCGGCTCCAGAACGGGGCAAATTATCCTAAAAAAAATTAACAAAAAAACACACAATTTTGAATTAAATAAGCATAATAGTCTAGTCGAGAAGTGAGTTTTCCGCGAAAAATCGATCCGATTCTCTTAAAAATATGGCGATTCGTGCATTGAATTCAGAATTTAATTCTGAGAAAGAGGATTTTTTTAATTTATCTGAAGTTAAAAATTGCATTTGTTATAAACAAAAAACGAAGAGAGAAAAAGGTAGTCTCCATTTTGTAGTTATAACTTCAAAATTATTAAAAATATCTGAAATTTGAAAGAAGATCCTAAAAGAGGAGAAAATTTCAGTAAAATAAGTCTCGACTCCCGGAGTTGTAGCTCCATTATATATCATATTAACGTTGAAAATTGGGCTCCGTGCGGCCGTTTCGGTGCCTAGACGTTGCAGCTAAGCAAAGGATGCAACACAAAATATTTTTTTTTATAACATTCAACATTAATTTAAAAATCTGAATTAATTATAGTGTCATCTAGACACTTGAAGGATTATAGCCCCGCCAAAAAAAAACATTTTTTAGCTTGATTTTTGTTTAAGTTATTCAATTGTTAATTAACTAATTTTTTGTAGACTTGAGTTTTTATAAAATCTCTTATAAAAGTTTAAAAAATGTGTCTATAATTTTTTTTTCTCTTAGGAGCTCTTGTTTTATAAATAATGAACACGGCCGCGTAGTAAAAGTTTATAAAAGTTTTTTCATTTATTTATAATGATTTTTCAAAGTTATCAAAAATTTAAATATCCGGCTAATGTTATAAATTTTTTTTTCCCTAAATTTTTATTTTTGGTTATTTTTATATTGATATATTGCGTCTAGTAGCTTAGCTTAAATTTTTTTAACATTAATTGTTTAATTTTTTTTTTTAAACAAATGGACAAATTTAATATTTTTCAATTTTTTTTGTCATTATGTTGTCTTAGTAAAATAATGATTTTTATTAAAAAAAAATCTTGAAAAAATTTTTTGTTTATAATTGTTTTTTTTTTCATTTATCCACCATTTAAATTATTTATTAAGAAATCATTTTTTTCTAAAAATCATCATTTATGAATAGAATTATGAAAAAAAAATTTTTATTTTTATTTTAATTTTCATTGTTTATTTTATAAACAATTTGTTATAAACAAATTTAGATTTTCGTTTTATTTTTTTTCGTTGCTTTTAAAAATTACAAATTCAGCCATGTGCATCAAAGTTGTAAAAAAAAATTTCTCTATTTTTTATTAAAATTTTATAATACTTGACCTCATCAAAGTTAAAGCGGTCAACTATTTTATCAACTTATAAATTGTTATAACTTTTAAACTATTGTTGATACGGTCTTTGACATTCAGGACGATCTTTTAGACTATTTATTCATAAAAAAAAATTATATGCAACAAATGTTTATAAAAATTGAACCATAATAGATATCAAGCATATGAATTTTTTTTTATATAAATGAATAAATAGTCTAAAAGATCGTCCTGAATGTCAAAGACCGTATCACAAACGGTTTAAAAGCCATATCCACCAATCGCCATATTTTTAAGAGAACCGGATCGATTTTTCGCGGAAAACTCACTTCTCGACTAGACTATAAATAAGCTTTAAGTATGTATGTGGCGTGTAGTATGAATATTCAATGAAGTGGTTCCTTACGCCTGTGGGTCCATAAATATTGTCGATCCAACCAGGAATCGGCTCCTTTGCCGTCGATATAACTGAAACAATAAGTTATACCAATGTTAACTTGTTAGATATCTACTTCATACCAACGAATTAACTAACCGTTTAACTAATTAACTAAACTGCCGTTTGGTCTAAATAACTAATCGTATAATAATTAAATAATTCCATCAAATTCACGACATATTTACTTAGATAAGCAATGAAATAAAATGAAATGAAATTGATTTATTTGCTAAACATGTGCGTTAGAAATTGCTTGCTTAGGAGCTAAGGTACTTACTTAAATATATACCTAGTTACTACCTATAAAACCGTGGGCTCTATCAGGTACATTTTTACAAAAAAGTTAAAACTTTAAGGCATGCTACCTAGGGCCACCAACATTTTTTTTGGCAGAATGTAGTATTTTTTTAAAAAAGATATAAAATAGATACAAACCTAAAAATATAGTACCAAGTACTTTAGGGAAAACAAAGAATATAGGTACCAATTCAAAAAAAATTTCTCTGACTTTTCGCGCTAAGCGAGATAATTTTTTTTTTGTTCTCGAACAAAGTTAATAATTTAAAATTGTACTTTTTTTATTTTACCAAATGACAGTATCTACTTTATACCAATAATTAAAACAATTCGTGCAAAATTATTCCGTAACCATTCCAAGATGTCAAAAATGCATTAAGTTCTATTCAAGTAGGTACTCATTTCTGTCGGCACTCCCGGAGTGCCAAGTTGAGTTTGTATGACAGTTAGCAGTTTGGCCATGAAACCAATTATTAAGTTTGATTTAAAAGCTTACTGTACGA
Source organism: Calephelis nemesis (assembly GCA_002245505.1). Classification (NCBI taxonomy): domain Eukaryota; kingdom Metazoa; phylum Arthropoda; class Insecta; order Lepidoptera; family Riodinidae; genus Calephelis; species Calephelis nemesis. Next base: position 26,774 of record NJDD01004981.1, on the reverse strand, counting down.
GATTACGAATATGAATAGAATACTTACCTATAGCTGGTCTGTACATGGCTACAGGTAGATCCTTTGCGTAACTCCATACTAAATGCTCAGCTATAGATTTCGTATATGCGTATGTGTTTGGGTAATTTCCTATCACCCTGAAAATTATACACGTAATGTGATATAAGAATAAAAATTTATACATATAAAAAATCTGTAGAAGGGTCAATTCTGTATATTGAAAAAATAAATAGCGGGGGATGTAACTGGATCGATACCAAACCCAAATATGTGATAAAAAAAAATTTGTCTGTCTGTCTGTATGTTCAGGCATCACGTGAAAACTAACGGTTCGATTTCGATGAAACTTGGTATAATTATACCTTATTATCCTCGGCATAAAATGGGATACTTTTTATCCTGAAAAAATACCTAGAAAAAAATAAATCTTAATTTTTCAGTTTCATCACGCGAAGACTGACATCCGCGCGGAGGGAGTCGCGGGCGGAAGCTAGTATTGAAATATAAATGGACATGGTTCACAAAAATAGCACTTTATCTAAAATAAAAAAAAGTATCTTCACGCCCATATCCCCGAAGAGGTAGGCAGAGGCACAACCAGGGCACCCACGACTAGTCGAAGATACTAAGTCCCATAATGGGATAGGTGGCATGCCTATCGCCAACCGGGCACGTTTCCAATCCCGACCAACATTTTTTTTATTAGAAAACTAGCTGTTCCCGCTAAATTCGTTCCGCCCGTTCAGTTTTTTATGGGAAAAATTAAAATGATGTTTTTCCCAGTTTCCTCACAATGGAACAGGATAAAAAGTATCTTATGTCCTTCTCCCGGTTTTAAATTACCTCCCTAGCAGTTTTCAGCCTAATCGGTATAGCCGTTCTTGAGTTATAAATAGTATAACTAACACCACTTTCTTGATACACGACAATGTGATAGGTTGCAAGCTTATCGCCAACCAGACGTATATCCAATCCCGAGCAACATTCTTTCACTAGAAAATTAGAAAAACCAAATTTTCTTTTTGTTGGCCGACCCGGGATTCGAACCCGAGACCTCATGCAGTCAAGTCCAACACCCGGACCGCTCGACCACAGAGGCGACAAAAATTATCTAAAATAAATTATTGAGAAGCAATCATTTTCAATCATTATTTTCAGATAAGTAGATACTTTTTAACATTTCTTTATTTGAATTTGATACATTTTATAAATGTACTAGCTGCTACACGCGGCTTCGCCCACGTTGTCTATTTATTTAATATTTAACTCTCCAACTATACCCGTTGAAATTTTAAGATGAAAAACGTCCTTCTTCAAACTTCTATTTTTATTTAAATATCATCTAAAAAGTATTACACGATGATGTTCTGAATATAGTAAATTTAGAAAGTAGTGCACTGTGCATAACCGTTCCATAAGGAGTCAACCACGCGCATACCATGCGTCTGTGTCGCGCGGTCTTTAAACTATAGTGTTAACGTAGTGATTATATCCTATTTAATAGTGTTATTTTAAAACAAATTTCAGCAAAATCGGTTGGGTGGTGTAGGCGTGAAAAGGTAACAGACAGACAGACGGACAGACATACAGAAAGACAGAGTTACTTTCGCATTTTTATTATTAGTGTGGATTAGTGTGGATAAAAACTGCCAAAGTTTCTACACAAATAATTTTAATTTTAAATCAACATTTATAGTAAAGTAACAAAACAAATTGCAATGAGTACTTATCCGAGAATTTGGCAACGGTACTTATAAAGGAATATTCTCTATTACACATCACAAAACAGAATGTTTATATCTACCCAAGATGGCGACTGTGATTTGTTTGTCAAGTGTCAACACATTGGAATTTAACATAGAATTTATCAAAATACTCGACAATCCGAATTTTGCGGATATATGTTGTCGACTCAAAATTATTTAGGTAAGGTTTCAATCGAGTCTACCGTTCCCCTTGACGAAATTATTAATATAGATTTAAGGGTAGGTTTTGAATGTGCTCGGAAAGTTCATTGTAAAAAAGTATGCACTGTCCTACATTTTATTGATATTAAGTATCTTCACGCCCATATCCCCGAAGAGGTAGGCAGAGGCACAACCAGGGCACCCACGACTAGCCGAAGATACTAAGTCCCATAATGTGATAAGTGGCAAGCCTATCGCCAACCGGGCACGTTTCCAATCCCGACCAACATTTCTTTATTAGAAAATTGGAAAAATCCAATTTTTTTTTTGTTGGCCGACCCGGGATTCGAACCCGAGACCTCATGCAGTCAAGTTCAACACCTGGACCGCTCGACCACAGAGGCGACCACAGAGGCGATTATTGATATTAATAAATAGAAACACATAAATGTGTAAATACCAAAATTGATATTATATATACTCAGACTAAAAAATATATATTTATAACACAAATGTCTGTAGGAAGTTGAATTTGCTTTTTGCATACGATATGTAAAGTAAGGCGTCTAATAAATAATATAACATGCTTAATATTTAAAAAAACTTATTAAAGTATTCTTCCGAGTATTACAGGTCTTGAAACTCACGAAGGCGTGCGTTCTTTACTTTTATTAATTAAGTAGTTAATAGGTTATTAATGATTTAATTGCGACTATTTATAATTGTTTACCTAAAGTTGTACATTTTTTTAATTTTTTTATGATATTGGAAGACAAACAAGCAGACGGATTTCCTGATGGTAAGAAATTCCCGCCGCCTAGAAACACCAAAGGTGGTAATGGTGCGTTGCCAACCTGAGGCCGGGATGTTAGGCCTCGAGCAAAAGTAAGTTTACCGGCTACCTTACCTTACAGAAATGGGTAAGGCGGTGGTACCAATAGGGGTGAGTCGCTGCGAAACTCTACCATTTAGTAAGTAGTCACGGTGTTAGTGACGGTTATCTTATGCTCGCCTTTTATGAGGTGCATGCCAGGAAGGCAGATGGTCTATTCTGCAAGGAAGCTCGGACCAACACGAAGAAATTTATAAATTTGCTAACACTTTAAACATTTTGTATCTTTTTTACATTAAAACCAGTAAAAATATCAGGATATGAAAGCATTTGCTTTGTTTTTTAACCTATTATTTATTTCTTTTCAATCTAATCTGCAACTCTTATGACCGCTCTTGGTAGGAACTGGATGACTGTATTACAGTCCCTTGACTTCCTTACAAAATTTGATAAAAGAGGGAGTGTCGATTTAGCCAGCAACAAGTGCGGCAGTTTCAGTGAATTGTTAACATTCTGCCGCTACCCACTTTCCATTACGCTTATCTGCCCCACAGGAGAGCCGTGAAATGTTCGTAAAATCCAATGATTTACTTGAAGAGTTCATCAACAGAATACGAACTTACTGAAAACTCTACCATAACAGTTTTGAAGGCAATACTCACGTTGAAGTGATCTTTACCAAACTGTCCTCGTCCATATTCTCCGTCAAGTATATCAATGTCTCCGCAGACATTGGTACATCGTAGAGTTTCTCTTCAATTTTTTTGTGAACGCAGTTACTGAAAATATACAATTCTATTGTTAATAATTGTTATGTGTGCGTCTGTCGGAGGCATCATAACTTTTGAAAAAATGGACCCATTTTTAAATTAGGATATATCCAATATGAGGATATATATAGGATATATATATACAATATGTTGGTATTGAAGAAAATGATGAATATAATAACCTAAAAGAATATAAATCTCCACACGTTTGTAACAAATTTGGAGTTCCTCGAGGCAGTGTTTTGAGACCTTTACTATTTTCATTGTGAGTTTCATGAGTATAAATTCTTAAAAGGAGAACTTTAGAGATCCTGAAAAAAATGTTCTTAGCAGTAAGCATAAAACGGCACTTTTTTTACAATCATTGTTATGCAATGTGTATTAAAGATTTTAGCGCTTTACAAAAAAAAACAGCTTTACTGTACAATAGATTTAAAAAAAATAAAAGTAGCTTATTTTATTTCGCTTTTACACAACGGATGAATTCTTTCATGACAAAAAGCAATATCTTAAGTAAATAATAACAAAAAAATCGTAAGTGTATTTAAAAGACTTTTATTAAATAAATATTACATTAATTAGACTTTTGTTAAGTAAATATTAAATAATCATTTTCATAATAAAGTAATGAATGTACCTTGCATAAATATGTTTCTTGATAATATTTTATCAATAAATGTAATTATAATTCGATGCTGAACGCTGACGTAATGGCTCTTAGCTATTTAGCTATATAACGTATTGGGTTTGTCGGGGGTTCACTAACAATTTTAATTGTAGAATTATTGCTCCTTTGGACAATTAATTAAGGACGCTGAAATACCTTTCTAATTTTTATTGATATGGTTTAAATTTGAACTTTATAGCCCACTAGCACTAATCTTTTCTAGAGAAAGTTCAGCTCTATTTGGTAGATATATCCCATGCATAATATAGACAGTGTTGTAGTTCTGCACTTACTATTTGAAAAGCTATGCGTTTACTTAACAAATTTTATATGTCTAAGAAATTAAAAAGTTACTTTCTTGCCTCAAACTAATAAAAACGTGTTGTTATATACTTTTTCACTTATTTTAGTTTATTGCTTTGAATGAATTTAGCTTCGATCGCTTCTTCAATCTCAACTAAATGTATTAAGGTTTTCCCCGATATACATTATTTTAAAAAAAGAGAATTTTCCTTCAAATTCATCTTATTAGCACATAATCAAGTTACAGAATAAGCAATAGTACAGCGTACAGAAAACGAACCCTTGTTCAAAGTCCAAGTAAAACTGAAATTTTATCAAAAAGGCAAAAAGATAGCATAAAGGTACTTTTGCAATGAGCAAACATGCTCGGCACTCAAAAAATGTTAAGAATGCTAATTAAAGTTAAAACTCAATACGTTTGTTGCAGGCTCATATAGCACTGAGCCTAAATAATTATCACGACGAGAAGTCAGATATAGTTTTTCCAACGGGTTTTGACATAACATTTTTAATAGGCACCTTTTGAGGATTTTTTTCTTGAATCTTTTTTAATTTTAGAGTGAATTGTGAAAGCCCCCTGATTGAGTAATAATTTTTTATGATACTGGAAATCAAACAAACAGACTTGATGGTAAGAAAATGGTGCGTTGACAACCTAATGCCAAGATACTAGGCCTCGAGAAAAAGCTATCTAACCCTGTGAACCGGAATACGTCATGGCGACAGGAATAGATAAGTCGGTGTTATCAATCCGGGCGAGTCGCTGCGAAACTTTACCACCTAGTAGAATGTTGTGGTGTTAATGGCGGTGATCCTATGCTCGCCTTTTACGTGCTGCCTGACAGGAAGGCAAATGGTCGATTCTACAAAGGAGCCCGGACCAACACGGGCAAATTTTGTAATGTCTTTCCCCCGTGTTGGTCCGGGCTCCTTTGTAGAATAGACCATCTGCCTTCCTGTGCCAGGCAGCTCGTAAAAGGCGAGCATAGGCTTGCCGTCACTAACACCGTGACATCTGACTAAGTGGTAGGAGTTTCGCAGCGACTTACCCAGATTGGTACCACCGACTTACCTATTCCTGCCACCATAACGTCACGACGTGTTCCGGTTCGGAGGGTAAGGTAGCCGGTTAACTTACTTTTGCTTGAGGCCTAACATCCCGGCCTCTGGTTGGCAACGCACCATTACCACCTTTGGTATCTCTAGGCGGCGGGAATTTCTTACCATCAGGAAATCAGTCTGCTTATTTGGCTTCCAATGTTATAAAAAAATTAATGTCTTGTCATATCTTTATTAGGACAGGTTTAAATCCACAGTTTTAA
>NJDD01004979.1:0-37395 GCA_002245505.1 Calephelis nemesis | reverse complement strand
ACATCGTCTTATAGGTTTGATGTTACCAAATATAGACCGATTCACCAATATATAGATTCAGAAAATATATAGTTTCGGAATCCGATACCGGATATCAATATATAGTTTCGATTCGATATCTTAAAAACCCTATATTACACACTCCTAGTACCCATGTAAGACGTTAAATACTTCTTTATCGTTGTCCAACACTTGCCCAAAATTCGCACTTCTTGAATATTGGATTAAAACTGCAAGGGTATGTATGTGAAACTGTAATTTTCAGAGCAACAAACACATCAAGTAATCCCTCTATACATTATGACACAAATCAAATGCTGTCGCGATTCATTTCAGGACAGTGACATCTATGACTATTATATAAGATCTAAACATACCGCCCACCATGGACGAATATGTCCATCTTACAGAGAAAAACATAAAAATAATCTAAAACATGCACTAAAAAAATCGATGACAAATTTAAACTAACTTAAGATACAATTACATTTAACCTTGTATTTTCTAACCAAGACTTAGTGGACTGTATATTATATAGATTGTTTAACAAAAAATGTGTATAAGTAGCTAGTGGACTGTATATAAATATGTAACAGCAAAACCATTGAGGCAAGATAAGACTAAAACTTTAGAATTTAAAATACGTTTTAATTAATGCAAATGATTGTATTACAAACAAACTTTGTCTCTTTTAATCCGTAACAGGTAAAATGCACACCTTTGATACAGGTCGTTTTATAACATTGCCCTTACATCGAAGGCTAACTACGCGAGTGACTCCGTCCAACCCTGGGTGCTTTTCTGTGATTATACCAAACAGCCACCTGGCAGGTGGTAAATCACTTTCAATGACTAAGACAACATCACCAATGTTTGGCTCAGGGGTTTTGTGATTCCACTTGTATCGATGATGAAACTGTGTTAAATATTATAGCGACCATCGTCGCCAAAAACTCTGCACCATGCGTTGCGTTAACTGCCACCTTCTCAGATGGCCAACATTAGAATGCTCGTAATTGTTATCCGGGACAATGAGCAATGGCTCTCCTACCAAAAAATGCTCTGGAGTTAAGGGAAATGCGTCTTCGGCATTGCTGCTGACTTGAGACATTGGTCGAGAATTGAGGCATGCCTCAATCTGAGCCAATACTGTTGACAATTCTTCAAACGTTAATTTCGTATCTCCCAAGTCTCTCTTAAAATGATATTTTGCAGATTTTATTCCAGCCTCCCACAAACCCCCAAAGCTAGGAGCGTGAGGTGGAATAAAATGCCAGTTTGTATTATTCGACGCTAAGCTATTTGCGATCTCAACAGATATACTTGAGTTTTCATTGCGAAATAATGACTTTAGTTCTCGCGAAGCACCTACGAAATTAGTGCCGTTATCGCTCCAGAGGTCGAAACAATGACCGCGACGTGCAACAAAGCGCTTAAAAGCTGACAAAAATCCTTGCGAAGTTAAATCACTGACGGCTTCAATGTGGACTGCTCTAGTGGCCATACATATAAATAAACATATTATGTAGCCTTTATACGATTGATGTCCTCTCCCCTTTGTTGCCCGTATTTGTATCGGGCCTGCAAATTCAAGGCCACTTCGACTAAATGCTCGAGAAACCGATGATCGAGATGGTGGCAGTTGACCCATTAATTGTTGATATATTTTAGCTTTATGTCGAACACAAATGACGCATTTACGGACGTAAAACTTTGCGAGGTTTTTTAAACCAATGATCCAATACTTAGTTCGTAAATAATTAATCATGAGCTGCGGTCCGCCGTGCATAGTTCTTTCGTGGGCATTCGAAATAAGTAAATTAGTTAATGATGATTTGTTTGGAATAATTACTGGATGCTTTATATCGTCATCAATGTTAGCGTTTTGCAACCGCTCACCAACTCAAAGTATTCCTAAATCATCGACGAATGGATTTAGTGAGGTAAGTACACCCTTTACTTTAATACTACCATGTGATAGTATGTCATGTATTTTTTCCGAAAAATAATGTTCTTGACATTTTAGTATTATTGTATTTAAAGCTTCATCCATTTCAACTGATGACAAATTCCTTTGATACGATACAGAAGCCTCCCGCCGAAAGAATCGTTTACAGTAGGCAACAACTCTAACGAGCTTTGTTAACGACGAATAACGGCTCCATAGATCGAATTCTTCCAACGCCTTAGTATGGTAAGTTTTTTTAGATTTCTCTTCTAGACTTGTATCTTGAATGATATTTTTATTGTACGTAATAACCTTGTTTTGCAGCCATTTCGGACCTCGACACCATAAGTCAGTTTTAGAAAAAACCACGTCAGAAATTCCACGAGATTCGCAGTCAGCTGGATTATCGCTGGATTGCACATATGACCATTGATGGCGGTTCCATTGATTGAGTATAGTAGACACCCGATTGGCGATAAAGGGCTTCCATAGACTTGGATGACTGCTTAGCCAAGCCAGCACCACCGTCGAATCTGTCCAGCAGTGAACATTTTTTTTAGGAACTTCCAAAATTGAAGAAATTTCATGAAGTAATTTCGATAATAGAACTGCACCACACAACTCCAAACGAGGGATTGATACTATTTTGACTGGTGAAACTTTAGTTTTAGATGCAACCAAATTGATGTGAACATTATCATCCCTATCGATAATTCTAGCATAAATGACTGCGGTGTAAGCATCATTGGATGCGTCACTGAATCCATGCAATTCAAGTAACTGATCGTCTTTCTTTGTTTGTATCCACCTTGGTATTTGGAACTGGTTAAGTAAATTTAAATTCTCTCTATAATTCATCCATTCTTTCAACAATTGTGATGGTAATTCATCGTCCCAATCGATACCCGAAATCCACATTTTTTGGATTAATATTTTAGCAACTATGATTACGGGTGAAATCCATCCAAGTGGATCGAATAAACGTGCTATATCAGACACAACTTTTCTTTTAGTGACTGGATGGTTCACCGGTGATAATTTGATGCAGTATTGAAAAACGTCTTACTTCCGGTTCCAAATAAGTCCAAGTATTTTTCTAGTATTATCAATCTTTAGTTCTATTTCGTCTTTACCTTTGTTGCCTATTCCTTCAAACAAGTCCTCCCTGTTACTACACCATTTTTGTAACACGAATCCTGCTCCCCGTAGTAACTGATCCATATCCTTACATATCCTTCTACCTTCCTCCAAATCCTGGCAACCAGTCAATAAGTCATCCACATAGAAATCGTTTAACACCCTTTTTTAATATCAGGTTTATCGCCACAATCATCATGTGCAACTTGTTGTAATGCTTTGACTGCTAGAAATGGAGCAGCAGCAGTGCCAAACGTTACGGTTTGTAATTTGTAATGCTGTAGATGAGATTTCGGATTATCAGGATTTCGCCACACTATACGTTGAAATTCAGCATCGCTTTCAAAAACTCTACATTGACGATACATCTTCACGATATCAGCTGCTACACAAATGGGATGTATTCGCCAACGAAAAATTATGTCTCGCAAATCAGGTTGAAGTGTAGGTCCCACGAGAAGATCTTGATTTAAAGATGAGCCGTTTGAATAAACACAGGAAGCGTCATAACGACGCGAACCTTAGTTGTAATTTTATCCTCTCTTACTACTGCATGATGAGGAAGATATACTGTGCCAGATTTGTCTTTATCTACTTCAGACACCACCGACATGTGACCAAGCTCCAAATATTCGTCAATAATAGCGGAATATTGAGTTTTTAAAATTGGATTTTTTAATAGTTTATTTTCTAACATGTAAAACCGTTTGATAGCTATATCTTTGGAATTCCCATACTGGCAAGCTGGATCTTCATCACGAAATGGAAGTTTAACAATATACCTACCATTCGAATCCCGCTTTGTGGTTTTAGCGAATATTTTTTCACACATTTGCTCTTCAGGTGTAAGTATTTTTTCACTGGAAAACGAATCTTCAGACTCAATTTCCCAAAATTTACGCAGCAAATCATTGTGATCTACATATGTATGCATGCTTAAAAACCTGCTGCCGTAAGAATTGTAGCTGATAGTGGAATAATCAGATAAGATGCAACCCGATAAAATCCAACCCAATTGGGTTTTCTGAGCTATTGGAGAACCCGGCGGTCCCCTGATCAAACCGTCCTGTAAAATCTGGCTATACACTTCAGCTCCTAACAAAAGGTCTATTTTGTTAGGTATATTATAATCAGGATCCGCTAGATCCTGAGTTGCTAATCCTATGATAACCTGAGGTATTGCTTTTCTTTCAGGAAGAAGAGATGTGAGTCTATTGAGCACATGGGCCTTGATATTAACTACAAAGTCTAGGTTATGGCGCGATTGAATAAAAAAATTAACCACAAACTTGGATTCTATAGTTCCAGTTTGATCGCCCCCTAACCCTGAAATTAAGCCCCGAGCTGCAACTTTCTTTAGAACCAGTAATTGTACCGCAGACTCCGTTATAAATGATGTCTGAGACCCTTGATCCAGCAAAGACCTAAGAGTTGCTGTGCCGTTTTTACCCTGAGCCTTCACTAAGGCTGTAGCCAATAAAATTTAGCTTTGATTGTTGGCCAAGCAAGTCACAGATTTTATATCACCTTCTGTCTCTGAAGTTGATATTGGTATCTCTTGGTCAGTTTGTTCTACTTCAGTTAGAAGTGCAGAATTTTTGGGATGCAATAAAGAACGATGGCGTTTTTTACAAAATCTACATCGAGTTATTTGACGACATGAAACGACCGAGTGATTCGAACCCAAACAGTTGTAACACAGTCCATGGGAGTGGACGAAGTCACGGCGTACATCGGTATTTTCGTTTGAAAATAGTTTACAATTGTACAATTTATGACCTTCATTACAGAAGGGACATGTTATATTTGAAGTGTGAAGTGATTTAGCATTATTATAACTCAATTTCGCGATTTTTGTATCACAAAATTCTAATGACCGAAATCTTTTTTCTAAAAATTCATTGAATTGATTAAGAGTAGGCAATTCTTCAGTGCAATTACAAATTTTTGCCTCCCATTGTTTTCTCGATTCTATATCTAATTTTGAACATAAAATGTAAATTAATAATAAGTATATCCCAATTTTCTGTCATAACATTTAAATTTTTCAGTGCATTTATACATTCATTGCTACTATCTAACATCTCTTTTATAGCGCTTTATGATTCTACAGAAACGTTTCTAATAGTAAAGAATCGTTTTAATATGCAATTCACGATGTATCTTTTATTGCTATATCGTTTTTGTAGCTGATCCCAACACAGCTTATAATTCACACTAGTTATAGGAATATGACGTACTAGCTGTAGTGCTTCTCCAGATAAATGAGATTTTAGATAATGCAGTTTCTGGACGTCGTCCAGTGAGTCATTGTTATGTATTAGAGAAACAAATAAATCTTTAAAGCTGACCCACTCAGAATAAGTTCCAGAAAACACGGGTATTGTAATTTTTGGCAATCGAATATTATTGTTAAATGATGATTTCTGATCAACATCTTCTTGACTAATTTGGCGAACATTTGGAAAATCTTTTGGTCGTAATAAGTTCAAGGAATCCTTTAATTTTGTTTTGTATTCACAATATAACTCTTCTGTAAGTCCAAATAAATCGGTTTCAATATATTGTGTTTCAAATAAATCTTCCTGTTTACTTTTACTTATGATTTGTCGATGGGTTTCCTTGAAATTATTCCATTGCGTTTCCAAAAGTTCGAGTCGTGTTTCGACATATGACACAGTAACTCTATCTTTTGGCGACTTTATGAAATTAGTTTGAGCTATAGATATTGTCGTCGACACATCACATTGTATCCTAAATAATGATTCCATTTTTATTATTTGAGTGGATGATTCTACTCAGGCAATGTCTACTGTAAAATTCCGAATTTCAAATCAACCTATATTGACTTAAGGTAAATTATGCACAAAATTTTTTGAAAATTTTACAAGAATTTTAGAACCGACATATCCGTCAAAATTTGGACATAGATTTCACGTATTGTCACTTTTTTTCAAATTATTCTAAGTCCAAACTAAAAGTTCAAATTTTTCCAAGTCCATTAAATACTTCACATGCACTATCTTCCAATTGGTGTTGCTACAAGATAAAATGTACTTACAGTTTTTTTTTTGTTTTACTTGTCACTATAACCGATGACTGCACAAACTTATTGAAAACTGATGCAAGTTACTACTGCGCCAACTGCAGCACCCTCTTGTGGTTTCTTCCGGAACTAGTTTTCCGGTAAGCAGCAGACCTTATGTCTAGTTCTCTCATCACAAACGATCGGCTCCTGGGTTGAGATTCTGCTCACAACGCCACCTGGTGAATGTTCTCACGTCCGACTCGCAAGGGCCATTTTGTCCAACACTTGCCTAAAATTCGCACTTCTTAAATATTGGATTAAAACTACAAGGGTATGTATGTGAAACTGTAATTTCCAGAGCAACAAACACATCAAGTAATCCCTATATACATTATGACACAAATCAAATGCTGTCGCGATTCATTTCAGGACAGTGACATCTATGACTATTATATAAGATCTAAACAATCGTCACAGTCCAAAATTAACAAGCAACTATGTTGGTAGCACTTTTTACAAAACTTAAGAAAAATATTAGCAATTAATTTCAGAATGTCACTTTTATTTGTTAAGAAACTAACTTTAGACAGTTGCTTTTGTCTGTCCGTGTGAGCGCATCGTAAAAATTCACTCCGCCCAAAGAAGTTTAACTTCAAAAATGTTGAATTCAGCTCTGAAAGCACGTAGTATTTATGTGGTAAGAATCACAGATGAAAGATTGACAAAGCAGATATACGAATGTGGGTAGCCATTTTGGATGTAACTACCCGGGGAGACCAAGGTTGACATTTCTCGATTAGATCGCTGGTGTATTTATTCGAGGGTGGTGTCAGAAGCCTACGGAACTGAATGAAAAGGGCAATAAATGTGGTGGAAGCCAGACAGGTCTGCAAAGATCGTGAGATTTGGCACTCGATACTCTCTGGCTACCCCGCAAGGGACTTGGCGTGAAGATAATATAATACTATCAATGCGAAAGTCATGCTTTCTGTCTGTTACGCTTTCACGGTTAAACCGCGTGACCGATTTTGTTGAAATTTGATAAGCATATTGTTGAAGACTGGGTTAAAACATAGGTTACTATTTTTCGACCACTAAAGAAATAATATGTACTAGCTTCCGCCCGCGACTCCGTCCGCGCGGATGTCGGTCTTAAAACTGAAAAATTAAGATTTTTCCGGGATAAAAAGTATCCCATTTTATGCCCAGAATAATAAGGTATAATTGAGGACCGTTTTCACAAAGCAATACATCAAACAAAAATCAAAAATGTTTTTTTTGTTGATTCGTACTCCATTTCTATAGGGCTACACGATGGTCTTAACGAATTTTCTGTAAACGATACATAAATAGATCAAAAAGCACAGCGAAGTGTCTTAGTTTTTTGAAAGTGATACATCTACATCGGACGAATTTTTTCAAAGCGATACATCAAACGCTGTTTTTGTTTTGTCTTATTCTTACAGTAGTAAATGGTAGTCGTTTCAACTTTCACATTAGTTTTATTGTGCACGTGCACGCAATTTTTCTTTAAGTTTAATAATAGTATGCAAAATGGATAACGGAGAATATAACACGCCAGTTAATGAAGTTGAAAGAAGACGAAAGTCTAGACGTTGTCGCAGTACTCCGAAGACGTCTAAATACACTGCAGATGATAAAGGAGTTTTAGATTTGGACTGTAACCACCATTTAGACAGAGCTATAACAGGCGCAATGAAAAGGTCTTTATGCCAGGCAATTCGACTAAGTTATAATGACATGAAAGGTAAGGATTCATGAGTACATATCATATTAGTGTGCAGCGTTATTTTGCGCGAGTACCTATCGGCGCAAATCGGCAAAATCGTGTTGAAACTTGTTAAAACACGTACGGTTTTGTCGCATCATGAAACGTTCGTAACGTTTACTGCATATTAGGTATTACCTAATATATATTTATTAAGTACCTACTAGTGCATAGGTACAAATGTTATGCATGCGTGTATCTATATGTTTATAAACCTACATTTATTTTCAAACTTGTTACAGAATTTAGAAGAAAACTGTACTTGAACGTTACAAAAATAGAACAAGATAAGTTTTTGTTAAAATACATGCGCATATCGGTTCCAAAAAGGCGATCTAAAGTCACATCATCTGTAAATTTCCGCAAGATTTCTGTCGCTTATTTTGTACCAATAGGACAAGGAGAAGAAATCCAGGTCTGTTCTAAAACTTTTCAGAAAATAGCTGGTACACAACGAATGCGTCTTCTTCGTGTAGCTAATGCATTTCTGGCCACTGGTGCGCAGCCTAAAGAACGACGAGGCGGTAAGAGTGTCAAACAACTTGAAGATATAGCTGAAATTAATGACCTGATAAAAAATGATATTTTGAAGAATAAATGTAGAGAAAGCCACTATTCTAGGAACAAGTGTTCAAGATCTTATTTGCCTCCCGAACTAAATATAAAGATTATGTACGAAAAATTCATTGACAAATAACGGTCAATTTCTGGAAAAACTTGTTCTCTGTCGAAATACAAGTCGGTATTTTACAAACAATTTAACCTTGGATTTGGGAATCCTCATGAAGATACTTGTTCAGCGTGTAAGGAGTTTTTAGTAAAAATTAAGAACGAAAAGGATTTAGATTTAAAAAATAACATTCGCACTGAATATTGTTTGCACAAGTTAAGGGCAAAAAAGTTCTTTAGTCTACTCAACGACACTCAAGATGAGGATAATGTGATTAAAATTTGTTTTGACTGCCAACAGAATCAACCTCTTCCAAAATTAAGTGTTGGAGAGGTATTTTACTCACGTCAAGCTTGGTTATATAATCTTTGCATAATGCAACATAAACCTAATATGAAACAAAACAAAGACGATGTAGAGTTTTATGTTTGGTTAGAAAATCAAAGTGGGCGGGGTGCTAATGAGATAGCGTCAGCACTTCAACATTATTTGAAAAAGATAGAAGAAAAATGCCTCATAGAAGGGAAGAAAAATATGAAACTTGAACTGTACTCCGATTCTTGCAGTAATCAAAATAAAAACTTCATTATCTTAGCCATGTTGGCAAATTTCATGGCTACTAATAAAGTTTTTAGTAAGCTGGCCCACTTTTTCCCCATTCGAGGTCATAGTTTTATGCCTCCTGATAAAGTTTTTGGAAGGGTTGAAAAGGATTACCGCCGACGTGAAATTATTGTATCGCCAAATGAATACCATTCCATTCTGAACAAACATGGCTACGTCAACGAATGGGGTAAAGATTGGTTTAGCTATGACATGAAAGCTAAGGCTAAACAAATAATAAAAACAAAACTGCCATTTAAAATAAGCCAAACCCGAATACTGAATTATACAGTAGTTGAGTCCCGCGCTAAAAAGGATATCGAAGTTGGTGTTCAGGAAGTTTATTCTGCTGAGCCAGTGACAGTTGATGTTAAAAAGAAAAACGTCAAATCTTTCTTACAATTTGACTGCACTCAGTTGCCTAAAACGAACATGGTTTCTTCAAAAAAGAAAACAGATGTAGAGAATTTACTGAGATTCTGTGATATATCTGATGATCCTGATGCTCAGGCATTCTATGCAGATGTTCTCCAGGGTTCAGCTCTCGAAGATGACAATATACGACGAAACTATGACGATGCAGAACCCGTTGTATAATCCAATAAACATTAAAAAGGTAAAATCTCGTGTCAATCTAGAAATCAAACAAAATGTACCGGGTTCTATCAAAACGTGACATCAACAGTAGATGTACCAAAGTTGAAAAAACTCATTGATTTTAATTTGATTTTGTCTGTGTGTTTATGTGTATTTTATTGTATTGTATAAGTAAAATGGATCTCATTAAAGTAATTAATAAAATAACAACCAATTTTATTTCATAAACTTTATAGAAACCTCTACAATTAAAAAAAACACGCTCCTGAAAAAAAAATCATTTTATGATGTATCGTTTTGAAAAAACGCTCCTTAATTATACCAAGTTTCATTGAAATCGAACCGTTAGTTTTCACGTGATACCTAAACATACAGACAGACAAAAATTTTTTTAATCACATATTTGGTTTTGCTATCGATCCAGTAACACCCCCTGCTATTTATTTTTTCAATATTATCAGAATTGACCCTCCTACAGATTTATTATATGTAGGTATAGATTAAAGTTTTTATTAAAAAACGCTATGTTAATAAAATTCGACTAATATAATTAAATAATATGTTTGATCGCCTTGTCGGTCGAGTGGTTAGGATACACGCCTAACCAAACCGACCAACCGCGAGGATCGGGTTCTATTCCTGACGGAGCAGGCATTTGTGTGATGAACATTTAGATGTCTGCATTTTCCGGATTTATTAAGTTTATTCTGGTATCTCTTTAAATATTTATATGTATTAGTATCGCTGACTAACGCCCATAACACAAGCATAAAATTTGCTTGCTTTGGGATTAGATTAAATTTGTATAACTTGTCCAGGGATATTTATTTATTAAAGTCGAGGGTAAATAGCGAGTGTTCTCTAGATTTAGATCTAGGTTCTCTAATTGTTTCCATTCCATAGAGAAATGACACCTATTGTATAAGAATAATATATGACAATTTGATGTAAATTAAGATTAGCAAAGGATATATTATTTTTAAGTTAAAATACCTAATTATATTCATATTGTATTTTTTGAAGTTATACTTCTTTTGGCGCGTTAGGAAAAAATGATGAGAGTAAATTTTTACGATGTGCGCGCACACCGTCCCGAAAAACCGACATGATGAAATTAGCTATAGATAACATTTTAGTTTTTCAAAAAAAGGTACCAACAAAGTACTTTTGCTTAAGGATATCTACTTATGTTTGCGTGAGAACTGACAACTGTATTCACAATATTTCTTTATTTCTATGGTTAGTGTCATTTTGTCTACAAATGTAAAATAAGGCAAAAAATAAAATTTTTAAAAAGGTTTTTATCTTATTACGCTGAAGAAGTATAACTTCTAACGCGTGTACATAAGTACACACACATTTTTTTTTTTTAATAATAAAAATACCTAGCTATAAACTTTATAAACATAAACTGACCAGTCATAAAAATACAAAAAAGTTTATGGTCAAGTAGTTTTTTTTCTTTTTAGAACAATAAAAAGACTATTAAACTAGATACCTTTCATCAAAACATCCTGTTCTTTCTCCCCTCCACTCCCCATGGTACAAGCTCCGTAGCAGTGGAGCTCAGTGGGACTCTGGTTCATCTTAGCAGCTCAGCTAATTGAACAGAAGCGGCTATTCCTCTTCACTTCGGCTACACCTTTTCTTTGGAAAACGCGAGAAGTAGTCAAGTTGAAGAACATGGGGTGACCGTATTGACGTCTCCGAAAAGATGGGTGTGATAGACACACTGCCTATCATGAATAGTAACGGAGGTGCCTGTTGATGCTGAAACCCGGACTAGCTTCGTCCGCGCACTACTTCAGACCTAGACGTAGATCACAGATGAGATTAATTAAATTGACTGAAAATTAAAGTAAAGTATCATCACGCCCATATTCCCGAAGAGGTAGGAAGAGGTACGAACAGGGCACCCACAACTAGCCGAAGACAGTAAGTTTTACAATGTGATAGGTGGCAAGCTTATCGCCAATTTCCTTTCGCTTATCGCTTTTCCAATCCCGCGCAACGTCATTTTTATTAGAAAATTAAAAATATATATTTTATAGTTTTTTTTTGTTGTGCGACTCGGGAATTGCACCCGGGACCAAAAGAAGTCAAGTCCGACGCCCTCGCTGCCACATCGCTAATCCACAGCGGCGAAAAGACTTAAATAAAAAAAAAGTATCTTCATGCCCATAACCCCGAAGAGGTAGGCAGAGGCACAACCAGAGCACCCACGACTAGCCGAAGATACTAAGTCCCACAATGTGATAGGTGGCAAACCTATCGCCAACCGGGCACATATCCTATCCCGGGCAACCTTTTTTTTTATTAAAAAATTGGAAAAACCAAATTTTCTTTTTGTTGCCCGACCCTTGATTTGAACCCGGGACCTCATGCAGTCAAGTCCAACAACTGATCCGCTAGACCACAGAGGAAACAATTGTGGATAGATGTAAATAGGCACCCGGGAAGACCCAGGTTGACGTTCCACGGTCAAATCGATTTTATACGTGCGCGTGGGTGTTGTCGAGAGTGTTTTGACTTGTTTTTATAAAAGGGATAATGAATGTAGATATATCTATATACATTAATCTTATTTATTTGCTCATTAAGATAGGACGGTTAGCAAAAATCCCAACACCTGGCACTCGATACCCTATGCCTACAGGCTACATCACAGGACACCAGCGTGAAGATATAATGTATCTAGGAAAATGTTAATATTTTCGTTAATTCTAATGTTTTAAAAAAAATAATGGCAACGAAACCACTGGCGAAAATTAGTCTTGTGACAAATGTATACTAATACAAATGCGAAAATCTGTCTGTCGTAAGTATTTACCGCTAAATATACTTAGTTTGATAAAAAATGATATGCGTATAGTTAAAAATCAGGGTTGAAATATAGCCAAAGTACCTTTTTTTAAAAACCGATCCTCAGATGACTATGATGAGAATGTTCATAAAAATCTATTATACATATGTATTATATATTTATACATACTAGTGACCGCCCATTGGTCGAAATTCGACCATATTAAATTTTAATATCTTGTTGATAAGAACGCCATCTTCATTTCTCAAGACCAACTACTTTCTTTCCAAACTTTTTAATGCGCCATCTGTGATCTTTTATCGTTATTATCAATATATTTGCTTGTGTGTGTCAAAGGCATGGCAGTGTAGGTGATGTTTTATTTATTGATGTAATGTACCTTATAAGCATTATTATTGAAAATTATTAGCGGTCTGCACTTCTCCTACACATAAACAATAAGTGTGCCAAATTTCAGACTCCTCCGTTGGCGCAATTTTCGTAAAAGGGGTCCAAAGTTTTGACATCACGTATTAATATATAGATTTATTTTATTTTATTATATTCTAATATGACGAAGTCACGGGTTACCTGCTAGTACACTTCTAAAGTGGTGTTAGAAAAAGTTTTTATTGTCGTCGTAACTGGTATTATGCGTGCTAATAACTTATATTATGACCGTAGTAAAAGGAAACCTTCCCCTCAAGGCCAGGGCAACACGCAACTCCGGCTATGATTAGTTTTATCTCTATTGATATCTAACAGCTGCATTCAATACTAAATGTGTTAATCGCCAATTAGGCTCTTTACACATTTTTTGGATTCGAAACCACACACAGAAAAATTTTCTGGTGGCAAGAAATACGCGGCTCCTTAAATATGCAACTAACAAATTTAGAATATTGCGCGTCTAGAATAAGTTTATCGACAATAATCCGTTTCCCCCGTCTTAGTCCGGGCTCCTATGCAGAATAGACCATCTACCTTCCTGCCAGGCAGCTCGTAAAAGGCGAGCACAGGCTTATCGTCACTAACACCGTGATATGTAACTAGGTGGTAGAGTTTCGCAGCGACTCACCCGGATTTGTATAACCATCTTACCTATTCCTGCCGACATAACGTCACGACGTGTTCCGGTTTGGAGGGTAAGATAGCCGGTAAAATTACTTGTGCTCAAGGCCTAACATCCCGGCCTCAGCTTGGCAACGCACCATTACCACCTATGGTGTCCCCAGGCGGCGAGAATTTCTTACCATCTGGAAATCCGTCTGCTTTTTTGGCTTCCAATATCATAAAAAAAATAACATGGTACATACATAGCTTCACGTCAAGTCAAGTAGGCAGAGAGTATCAAGTGCCAGACCTCACGATCCTGACAAACCTGCCTTGCTTTCTTCTCCTTCATTACCCTTTTCATACAAACACGCCGGTTTCGGAGACTCTTGACACCACCCTTGGATAATATCCGATTGATCTGATCGTGAAATGTCAGCCTTGGTCTCCCCAGGTACCTACATCCAACCACATTCGCATTGTATATCTGCTTTGTCAATCTTTCATCTGTCATTCTTTCCATATGACCGAACCAGCGGAGCATGCCCTTTTTTTTTGAATGACTAATTTTGTTGCTAATCTCGCGGTTTTTGCAACTTCACCGATTTTTAAAGAGCACGAAGGATTTAAGGAGCATGCCTTTCCGCATTTTGACACCAACACTTTCTTTCAATCCCACTCTTTCTCGGATCTCATTGTTACGAAGGCGGTCAGCGAGCATTACACCACAGATTTTCCGTAGTGCTCTCATTTCGACCGCATTTATCCTACTTTCATGTTCTTTCTGACATACCCAACTCTCGCTTTCATACAATAACGTTAGAATAAGCACAGAACTATGCAAAGCGAGTCTAGCTTTTTGACTCAAAACCTCGCTTTGGAATAGCTTACCCAACGCTCTATTCACACTATTCCCTGCACTGAATCTCCTCTCTACATCCGCGGTGTACCTCCCATCCCTGCTAAAAGCACAACCAAGATATACAATTTCATTCACTTGTTGTAGCACTACATTATCAACCAAAACTCTTACATCCGTTCTGGCTACATCTCTTTTAAATACCATTATTTTGGTTTTCATCGCATTCAAATAAAAGCCCCTTTCTTTACAATCTCCTTCCATAACTGTGACCAGTGTTTGCAGCTCAGATGGTGTAGAGCCCAAAAGTACAGCATCATCTGCATAAAGAAGGCAGTTTACCACTAGGTAACCCATACGCATTCCCACATTCAATGATCTTAACCTTTGAAGATATTTGTCCAAATATAAGATAAACAAGCGTGCTGACAACACACAACCCATTTTTTTTTTCGTGGGGAAATCCATCATCATTATGTGAGACTCCTACTCACTAAAACCCCACGGTGTCCACCCTTGCGCTAGGTACCGGGACTACGGGAACGCTTTCGCACACATCCACAGCCCCAGCGGCGCTAGATCTCGCGATCTCCATCTGGCAGCCCCGCTCAATAGGGGCCGCAATCCGTCGGAAGTGGTGCACGGAGACACAACGTGCACCACTTCGGGGGTTCCAGTGGCGACAGGCACCCCCGTACCTGCCGCAACCCCATCTCGACCGGGCGGGCTAGATGGAAAGCCAGCCCTCCTTCGCCGCGGGCCGTGCTGCCGCCATCCCACGCGGGCCAAATGGCCCACCACCCTGTGTGCGCTCTTCGTGTCCCCTCTTGAGCAGAGAGGGGTACTGAGGAGCGCCCTCCCTGGTCCGTATTGGTTTCACCGGGGCCCCAGCTCGACCCCAGTTACTCAGCCCCCCCGCCGCGACAAGGCTCGGATCCTCGGGGGGGGACAACACACAACCCAGCTTGACGCCAATCAAACCAAGGCAATATGTTGCCATCCACCCGCACGCATACTTTACAGTCTAAATACATTGACTGCACCGCACGCAGCAGGGACCCGACTATCCCATAATCAGGCTAAATGTCCCAAAGTTCCTTACATACAACCCTATCAAACGCTTTTTCGAGATCCACAAAACAGAAAACCTTCTGACCCACAGCCAGATGCTTCTCTACAATGTTGCGGAGCGAAAACACTTGATCCGTACCTACATCCTCTTCCAGACCTGAAACCGCCTTGAGCCTCCCACAATGTTCCATCGGACATCCCTTGCATCCTCCTTTCAACTGTTTTTCCTTACACTTTTGATGCTAAACTGATCAAACCAATGGCCCTGTAACTTGTACAGTCCTTGCGTGAACCCTTGGCTTTATACAAGGGCACGATGACCGCACGTCGCCAGTCTTCGGGTACTCTGCCGGTCTTCCAAAATTTGTTACAAAGAACCCAGAAAGAGTCCCGGACGCCAGGACCACCGAATTTGATCATCTCAGCTGTAACCATATCTACTCCCGCAGCCTTACCATATTTCATACTTCTTATCGCCCATTCAACTTCTTTCCGAGTCATTTGAGTACTCGGACCCAGCGGCAGCATCTTGGGCACATTCATACATATCTCCATCAAATTCACTCCACCGTTTTACCACGTCATGAGTGCTTGCAAGAATATCACCACTCTTATATGATAATGGCGGATAATGAGTTGGATTTAAACAGACTGAAAACTAAAATTTAATATTTTTTCTCCAAGATAAGTTTCATCTATTAGACGCGTGTTTTTGATATTTAAAGTTTTGTTAGTCACAGTTTTGTATAAAAATAACTGGCCCACCCGGCGAACTTCATATCAATTGACATTATTAACAGTTTTTGGGAAAATTAAAAGCATTATTTTCCCTATTTTTTTGCAATTTTCCCAATTTTCTCTTCATGTCAATCTTTTCCTGACAGTAACTTACACAACATAAAAAAATTAACAAAACTGATTCATCCTTTCACGTGTGCTTCAATGACCAAGGGAAAGAAGGATACATTTTTTAGATAAAGATGTATTTTATATTTTTACCGCGTTTTTGGTCAAGGGGCTAGCGTAAACGCCTAACTACATCGACCAACCGCGAGACTCGAGTTCGTTTCACATTTGAATATATTTGTGTGATGAACATTTCGATGTCTGACCCTCCAGGTCTGGGTGCTTATTAAATTTTATTCTAATATACATTTAAGTATTTCTGTATATTAGAATCGTTGACTTACACCCATAACACAAGCATATAATTTGCGAAATGAGAGCTCTACGGAAAATCTGTTTTGTAACGATCGCTGACCGCATTCGTAACAGTGAGATCCGAGAAAGAATGGGATTGAAACAAAAGTGTTGGTGTTAAAATGCGAAAGGGCATGCTCCGCTGGTTCGGTCATGTGGAAAGAATGACAGATGAAAGATTGACAAAGCAGATATACAATGCGAATGTGGATGTAGGTACAGGGGGAGACCAAGACTGACATTCCACGATCAGTCAATCGGATATTATCCGAGGGTGGTGTCAAGAGTTTCCGAAACCGGCGTGTTTGTGTGAAAAGGGTAATGAATGTAAAGGAAGCTAGACAGATTTATCAGGATCGTGAGATCTGGCACTCTAAAATGTCTGCCCACCCCGTAAGGGTCTTGGCGTGAAGCTATGTACTCGTATATGCTTCATTGACTAGTGGTCGCCATAATAAATTGTCGATTCGACCATAATACATTTTTATATCTTTTTGATAAGAATGAATGTTAACCTAGTTTGTACATTTTGCGCCATCTGTGATATTTTATGGTTATCATCTTGATATACTTGTTTGTGTGTGTCAAATCCAAAGTAGTATTTGTAATGTTTTATTTTTCGATTATTGCACTTTATAAGCATTATTATAGAAAAATATAAGACTGCACTTCTTCTACGCCTAAACTAGAAGTGTGCCAAATTTCATACTCCTCCCTCAGCGCAATTTTCATAAAAATGGGTCCAAATTTTTACAACATGTGTCATTATGTACATTTAAAAATAATTTATTTAAGTCGACTGAATATGGCCGTTAGCCTTAGTGTATCAGGGCCACAAAATATCACCTGTAATATATTCCAATTGACTTCAATAATCAAACATGTTTTACAGATCAAGTACGAAATTTAAATGGTATTAAAAATCGCCAATTGAATTTATATTACAGTTAATTGGGTATTGTCATCAAGACACATAAATCACTGTAAAATTGCATTGCAGGTCATATGTGAAAATTAGAATGGCAATGGTTCGATTTCATATCCGTACCTCAATGAAACAAAACTAAAAGAAGGAAAGATTGTACCGATATCGCGCATTCAAGCTAAAGCGATAAAGTTTGGGTGATAACAATGTATTGGAAGAAAAATACAGGTGTCGTTCAACAAAATATCAAAATAATCTGAAATTCGCGTGCATTGAGACCATTTCCACCGTTTCCTCACACGAAATGCATAACTGTAGCGAAACTATTTGCACAGACCAAATTACTAGAGGAAATTGAGAGCCATTCAATCATGGCGAACAGAAGAGTCGTGGGGGAAGAAATTTGAAAACAACTTAATAAGCTTACTGAAATATTATATGACTAGGGCTGTCAACCCTCCAATGTTGATTTGAAATTCCAGATAATGTGTTTTTGGAACGAAGTTCCTTATCGCGCTTTGTGAAAGGGTAAAAAAATCTCACGAAAAGTTGTAACGACACTTTTTGCTATAGTAAGCTGTGCGGCGTGCGCATGTTTCTCTGTCTGTCTCTCTCTCTTATATAGAAAGCAAGCCAGATATTTTCATTTTTATTTCGCATTGAACAGTGTGGTGTCATGATTTTACTAATTAATTAATTTAAAATTACGTTAATATTTTTTTTATTATAACTTAAAAAAATATTACAATTCCTTCACTTATTAATCGAAAGGAACTTCGGTCCATCCGGGTGTCCCTTGACACCTCTCAAATTTTTTGTAATTAGGAATGTACAACCAAATTAAATTATAGTTCCCAGTCCAATATTTAAAAAGGCTCTTAGATACATTGCAATATCGCTTCGGTTCCTATCCTAAAATCTCTTTTGGATTAACCTTTTTCTACTTTATTTAGAAAAGGCAGGTAATTTTACTCCTGGAAGTGTTCTCTTTCATGCTTATTTTTAGAAACACAACATATCACATATCTATGAACTTACTACCACCACCATTTTGACAATTACTGATTTGATGAATGATTGATAACAATCTTTTCCTATAATTTCCTTTTTATTATATAAAATACGAACAAACACGCGGTTTACCTAATGGTAGGAAACAACCGTATCCTATAAAAAACCACACCTAACCTAATGTACAAGTCCGGTCGGAACACGACAGTGCCAAACACTATCAATATAACGACGGGAATAGATAAGTAGGTGGATCTCCAACCATTCAAGTTGCTGCACCTGCACAGCATTTTATCACTAGGTGATGAACATTCAGATGTCTTCATTTCCGGGTCTGGGTGTTTATTAAATTTATGCTGGTATCTATTTAAGTCTTTCTATGTATTAGTATTGTTGACATACTACCCATGTTAACACCCATAACACAAACATGTAATTTGCTTACTTTGGGGTTAGATTTAATTAGTGTAACTTGTGCAGGAATATTTATTATTATTATTACTTTATTATCCATTTACGCCATACCCGCATTCTACAAATTACCAGTCATATCGTATAAGTATAGACTTACTTACTCCCACTTATTATCGAACTTATCACCACTATATTAACAGATGGGATGGATAATATAATATTTTATATTAACATAATACCTAGTACATAACCATATCCATACATTATATTGGCTGACATAGGCTGGATGCAATTCAGAGTTTGTTCACAGAATTTTCCTTAAAATAATTTTGATTGCGAGCAAATCATATTTATTTATTTTTTACATTTAAAACACGTTACTTCCCTGTTTGAATACATGGGGTACAAGGACACACTAAAAGTTTTACACATCTAGGTAATCGGAACTATTTTAATTTCGAATGTTATATTTTTAAAACGTTGCAACCTTATTAGTAATAATAAAAAAAAAACAATTGGTGAGAAATAATTTGTAGTTTTTTTTGTTTTCACACATTAAAGTGCATTAAAATTCTACGTACGCAACGAAAATGGAATTAAGTCGAAAAGATTTTAGAGCGATGATTTTTTATGATTTATAAAGTGCTCTTTCTCCGCAAGACTGCGCCGCTCGTCTTCAAAATGCTTTTGGGAGAGAAGCACCTTGTTTGAGCATCGTGAGACGATGGTTTGATGAATTTGAGAGGTCGAGTTTCTGTACATAACGAATTTCGTAAAGAGCGGCCTTTAACTGCCGTCAACGAAAATGATGTGGATGCTGTTAAATGGTTAATTGAAGAAAACGTAAATAGAAATTTAAAAAAAAGTAAATAGAAATTACCTATGAGACAGTCTGAGGACTATTGGGGATTGGTATGAGCCAAATTCAGAACATATTACATATTCCCCGTGTTGGTCCACACTCCTTTGCAGAGTAGACCATCTGCCTTCCTGTGCCAGGCAGCTTGTAAAAGGCAAGCATGGGCTGACCATCACTAGTACCGTGACATCTGACTAAGTGATAGAGTTTTGCAGCGACTTACCCGGATTGGTACCACCGCCTTACCTATTCTTGCCGCCTTATCGTTATGACGTGTTCCATTTCGAAGGGTAAGGTAGCCGGTAAACTTACTTTTACTCGAGGCCTAACATCCCGGCCTCAGATTGGCAACGCACCATTACCACCTTTGGTGTCTCTAGGCGGCGAAAATTTCTTACCATCAGGAAATCCGTCTGCTTGTTTGCCTTCCAACATCATAAAAAAAAGAATTGAAAGTTTGGAAACTTTGTTGTCGTTAGATCCATCATGAACTGACAGCGGAGCAGAAGCGGGCCCGCGTGGAATGGTGTTTACAGATGCTTTTGAAGACGAAACGTGGATTTATTGTTTTGAACCCAAAAAAACATCAATCTTGTGATTACGTTTTTGAAAATGAGAACAGGCCAACAAAAGTGAGACAGGCGAGAAACGTTGGTAAAAAAATGACCGCGTTATTTTTCTCAGCTACGGGTCCCACCTGTACAATTCCACTTGAAGATCAAAGAGTGTTAATGCCGAGTGATTTGCCATTTTGTTTACCCAGGGTGTTAGAAAAAGTTCGCGAATGACGATCCAAAAGCCGCATTCTCCTAAATCATGTATAAAATGATAACGCTTCTTCACACACGACCAACAAAACAAAGTCATTTTTAGCTTCCGAAAAAGTACATTTCGTCTCTCATCCTGCACATAGCCCCGACCTAGCACCCTGTGATTTCTGTATTTTCCCCAAAATCAAAGATTTGATAAGAGATTTTACTTTTACCAAGTCCGAAAAGGCAGTGATAGCGTTCAATCAGCAAGTAGAAAACATGCCTTCAGATCTGTGGTACCTACTCCTATTTTAAAATGGTTCAATTGCAGGAAAAAATATTTGCAATGTAAAGGAGATTATTTTGAAAAGCAATAAACATAATGTTTTGGTCATAACATGTTGTTTTTTTAAGTAACGCTAAACTTATAGTGTGACTTACGTATAGGTAAGTACAGACCTAGTTACTCCCACTTATCATCGAACTTATCATCACTATTAAAACAGATAGGATGGATAATCTAATATTTTGTATTAATATAATATCTACCTACTCGTACGCTACGAGTAGCTAGGTAGGAACATTACCATAGGAAAATTAGTGATTAGATATAAGAAGAGGGTGAGTCAAGTATAACGTGACTAACTTAAAAATTTCACGTTGAATTTAGTAGAAGAGATGTTAAAAAGTAAACCATTAAGTCACAAGAATCATGACTTTTTTATCTTGGGATACGGGAGTGGGCATGTTGTATTATTTAGTCCTGTTCGCACAGGACTAAATAATACGCAATTTTGAGGACATAACTAGCAATAATGTCGAAAACATACATGCTATGAGTTAGATAATATTTGTTTATGAATGGATAGTAATTTTACCTTGTTTATTAGTTATTTTGTTTATATTACACATGTAATATACATCGTACCTATAATTATCTATTCATTATTTTATATATTTAGTTTTACTAGCCGATCCAGCAAACTTCGTATTGCTTGACATTAATGCTTCAACAGTAGCGCAGTCTGTCGGATCCAATATGAAACATTCCAAAATCAACAACTTATTATTAAAAAAATAATTAAAAAAACATTTTCCAGGAGACCAAATTGTGAATCTAAACTATTCTCGAATTCCCTTGAACACACACAAAAAGTTTTATCAACATCGTTCCAGTCGTCTAGCCGGAGTTCAATGACAAACACACGAACACAAGAAATATATATAAAGATTAAGTAGTTATACATTGCTAAATTATCTTTGTTGTATGTACCTACTGTGTTGCGTAATACTCGTAAGTATGAAGTAATAATATTAATAAACTTCGAATTTATGTTTTCATTCTTTGTTTTTGTAAATCAAGTTTATCTCTGTTAGCCTAAAGGGTGACTGGGATAGAATGTACTAATATAGCATTAAGTCACAATTTTTAAGTGTAGCTACAATTTTTATTTGTGTGTAATAACGTTTAAATAATTAAATTATAACAAAAATATTTAAATCTTGATCTAGTTGCAAATGGACGTGCTTGGATCCTGAGACTTATAAATAACGTGCAATTTGTTTATTTACGAGTATAAGAAATGTCTACGTATGAACTTAGCTTTGTCTGTGACTCGTATTATCTTCGATCCCAACTAGACATTAGTGTCTAGAGTGTAGACACTAGATCTATAAGTAGGTATTTAGTTTTGTTTCTCACGCGATTATTCTACCAAACATTAAGATGGTGCACAGCATGAGACTGGGTCTACTTCAAGCACTACTTTTGCTTACTCTCGGCGATCGAGATACAGCGTTTGCAGAGTTAACATATAGCAACGAAGAAAGTATCAAACCCCGCGGTAGTCCTGCCTCTGTTCTGTTTACATTTAATATTTACTATAGTTACTTTATTATTTTATAAGGACTTTTCCTACTAGTCTATCTGATACGTCCATTTGGCTTATAGATAAGGCCGCGTGAGTGATAATGAGTCTTACCGACATGACGCCTTGAATACAGAACTTGGCTTGACTTTAAATAGCACTCGAGTAGATATGGGGTTTAGTCTGTTCAGGCCATATAGTATGTGTTCCATGAGGCTGAGGTGTTGCACTAGATTGGTGCATGAATAGGCTGTCCGGAAGCTAACTTTTTCACCCAATATCAACTGCTTCTTGGCTAAGATCTTTGATAGGTTCTTTGACTTTGTCAAATTCCGAGGGAATCCCCCTGGGGTTGGGACACTTTCAGCGGATATGTTATGAATCGGCAAGTAAAGAATAAATAAAAAGTGGCTGCTATGCATTAGGCTTTGTCAGAATCTTCCAATCTAGGACGTATATTGGGTCTAACAAGCGGAGGTTTATCTGTTATCGGGTCGTTTCTAAATATTCGCGTTACTGACAAGTATGTTACATCTAATGGTGAAATCACACTAAACAGACTGTTCCAGTATTTGCTTGTGTAGCATTCTTTATTCGTAGCATTCCTTTATGGACAGTTACTTTACTCTTTGTTGTGTAGTCAACTACGTATGACCTTACATTTTTGTAATAAACTTGACAGGAGTCTGAAAAGACTAATACTTAGAGGTCAATGGTCAGAGCCTGCTAGGTCTTATTTATGGTACCCGACACTCATTTGAAAAATTATGGTCGATAATCTGAGTAAACTATAGAGACTAGCATACCGTTTATAACGTCAGCTAATCAGTGATAAACAATATAACATGACTTTTGCTAGGCAATTCATCTGGTAACCTTTTGATTTACTTAGCCCATCGCTGGTAGTTGGAGTGATTGAGAATGAGAAGAAAATTTTGGAGTGAGTATTGAAAACAAACGCTATTTCTGCTGCATATCAATGATGTTTTGTTAATAGGTTATATATTATAGTTATGCAGAAAACAGAACAATTGAAAGCGTGTACAGGCGTAAAACGCAATCCTCAATATTTTTTTGTAGAAAAGCAGGAACAAGCTAATGTTTAATAATAATAATAATAATAAATCATCTTTATTTCACATAAACCTACAAGAGGCACTTGTGACGGGTCTATATAATAATAAATCTACCACCGGATCATAACGTAAGAATCTATGGAGTCATAAGTGGTGTTAAGGCCATATTTGGCACTCACATAGAGTAGGTACTGCTAATACTTATAGGCAGGAGCACCCTAATATCAAACCCTTTTTGCACTTAATGAGCAGCCCATAGGATTCTTTTACGTTTCCAATGTATTGTTGGAAACACCGTCATGAAACAGCCACGAGATCGTTGCGACTTCGTCACGACAATATTGACCATATCGTTAAGATACAGTCACTGCACCGTCTCGACCCCAACACAACATCCTTGCAACATCGTCACGACATAGTCACGATATCGTCACCAACACTGTCACTATCGCGACACCGTCATCTTCACGAACTAGTTAAACCATCGTTACGACAAAATAAAACGTCATCTCGACCGTTACCATCAAGATGGCGACATGATATCGTCACGACACGGTCATGACACATTAACAACATTATTTTCACCGTTACCGTCACGATATCATCACCAATACCGTCACTATTATGATAGCGTCACTTCATGAAACAGTCACGAAATTCACTACACCATTATGACACCGTAACAACACAGTTACGACTAACGACATTATCTTCACCATCGCTATCTCTACTCCATAATGATATCGTCTTGATCTCATCACGACACAGTCACGACATTGTCACTAACACCATCACCGCAATCTCATCTGGACGCAAAGACCTTCAATCGCAACGCGCTCGCTCGGTCAAAACGAAAAAATATGTTAGGATCAGGGCTTGAAATGTCGGTATTTTTGGGAAGCGGTAGTAATGGCCTTGGAGCAATACCGATTATACACTCGCATCCAAAGTTTGGGAAATAGGTATCTAATTGCGATATAATTCTTTTAATAAATTAACAATGTTAAAGTGATATCCCCTACAAATATGGTCTCACGAAAGCTGACTGTTAATAGTTTTTTTTTTAAGTGAAACTTCTTTATCGGGGTTGGAAAAAAAATTAGTGTAACATTTTTTCGTTACGCGTCACATTTTTCCGTTGCGCGCCATCTTTGTTCTTATCCCTACCACGCGTGATTCGAAGTTTACTTTCTCCAGCGGAGCAGGGATTGGCAATAAACTTCATTTAACCAATTTCTGTAAAGTTGCATATAATAAATTATTTTTTTTAAAATAACGTCATAAAGAAGTTTCACTTCTTCACTTCTTACGAGTGTACGCTAGTACACGCACACATTTTTTTTTATTTACTCACAACTGTAAAGTGGTATTAGAAAATACCGTTTGTAATGTAGCAGTTTTTTATCCCGGCTTATTCGACCACATAAACAAAAGCATCAATTTTTAATTTGCGCCTGTATTTTATTATCAAAAGACGTTTAGCATTTGAGTGCCTTTGCATGATTCCATAAAGGCACTCCAAGGTTAAACGCCTTTTTATCTTGCTTGCGTTTCGATAGAAAAAACATGGAAGAAAACAGCAAATGATTTAATAATGAGTCTGTAATTACTTTTCATTACAGCTAGTTAGTTTAATAAATCTGAGAGTACCAGTTGGAATTGTTAGCTAGTACAGTGCTGTTCTGTTTTACCGTTCCTATCCGCACTTGTCAAACATCATATACAGCAGTGTTTTAGCCTTTGAGCTAATTGAAATAAATTGATATATTGTATAATAACACCCTTTCCTTTCTATTGTTTTTTGGTTTAAAAAAATCAAGATGGATCTTCCGAACAGGCTATACTGGTTTGTACTTATCTCAATAAAAAAGTTGTTAATATCACTCTTTCCTTTCTATTGTACTCTGGTACTAAAACATCTAGATGGATCTACCAAACTGGCTATTCTGATTTGCACCTATCTAGGTTTTGTTAATAAATATTTGGGATTTTAATAGAATCAAGTGCAAAAATGGACGCAGGTTTTTTCATAGTTGTTGAGTTTTGTGTACATATTGCAAGAGTAAGACTTAATTATTAAATTTCGTGTATTCAGTAGTACTAGTCAATTTTGGTAGTTATTTGTATAATTTTTGTCAGTTAGAGTGCACACTTAAAATAGGTACCTATTAATAAAAACAGTACATAATGGGTATTTTCTCGATGCCGCGAAATGCCACTGTTTTACCTAAGACCCTGACTGACTGACTGACTGACTGACTGACTATTGGTTATGACGATTTGTGGTTTCTTTGAATCACGCACAATTTACGAAATATTTAAAATAATTTTAAGAAATCTTTTATTGCCAACATTAATTACCTACAATCACATAATCATATATTTTAATTAGTTCAAGTTGGCAGACTATCGATAGTCTAAAATAATAAATGGTATCGATACGAGTAGTTTCGATACTAACGATAATTGATTTTATTTACGACAAACAATACTATGTATAGTGTCGATACCATCGATAGTTTACTCTTCTTGATCAACAGTGCTATCAATAGTATCAGATGTAAAATAAGCCTTTAATTTGCTAATTCCGCGTAAGCAGTGTAACTGTTGTGGCAAATAATCCTCCAAATGACACAGAGTGTGACAAGCCTAACTGAGGTTCCCACCACCCACCTCCGCGACCAGAACACGAATATAGGAAGAGCTCGGGAAACAATCCAGATTATCACGTTCTTCACATGTGACAACCCTACCTAAAGTTCCCACCTCCCACCACCGCGACCAGACTCTCTTGTGTCGTCGTTTGTACGGTACAGTCGATTTCCTGAGGATGCCTCGGTGTCGAGGCGAAACGTACGTCGAGTGCGATTTGGTGTTCTCTGTGGTGAGTGCTTCGACAAAGTTGGCGAGAAACGTGACAAGTGGTTTTGTTTCCCGTGTTCGGACTCTGTTTGTGATCTGGTCGCGGTGGTGGGAGGTGGGAACTTTAGGTAGGGTTGTCACATGTGAAGAACGTGATAATCTGGATTGTTTCCCGAGCTCTTCCTATATTCGTGTTCTGGTCGCGGAGGTGGGTGGTGGGAACCTCAGTTAGGCTTGTCACACTCTGTGTCATTTGGAGGATTATTTGCCACAACAGTTACACTGCTTACGCGGAATTAGCAAATTAAAGGCTTATTTTACATCTGTTACAATGGATTTCCGCAAAGTAACGCCTGATTCAATAAAATATATCAATAGTATCGATAGTATTTCTTACAAGTGATAGTGTTGCCTTGTTTTGAGCTATCGATACCATCGATAGTCCCAGCGTTAGGTCCGTCTTATTCAGATGAAAACTATCGACTATCTAAAGTTCGCAACACTAGTCGAAACTTTTATAAACTACTACCAAATCGGAATAAAAAAGTAACAATCGACACTCGTTTTGGTGCCATCCAAAGATTACATTAGTAGGTGCTAACGAGAAAAGGTGGTCGTAGTTTTCTTGTTATAATTATTGAATTTCATGTGTATATTGAGTGAAATTAGTCATTTTTGGTGGCATATTTAAAATGAAAATGAAAATTATTTACTTATTTGCGAAATATGTGTGTTAAAAAGTTGTTACAAAGATATTCAAGAATATACCTAACATATTCTACCACATTGTGGTGTGCAATTGTGTGAACAATTTTGTTCCTTGAAAGTGCACAAATTAAATAATCGTGAAGAAATTACTGTATCGTGTATTTCTTCGTTCGCACCAAATCTTGTTGAATAATTAGATTTAGCCACCTTTTTTCTGAAATCGTGGTAGTAAAGTAAATTCGTGTGAAACTCATACTCAACACACGGATAACTTTATTCAAATTTCAACTTGACTAATGGCAAATGCTAACGCTAATGCCATAACTGATAACAATTTGTCATGACAGATGACAAATGACAAAGGACATTTCAAAACTTAAAAGTCAAACTCAAACAAACCAAATTGCCAAACCATGTCAAAACTGAGGACAGGATTGTGGTATAAATATTAAATACGTTGACTTTTGGTGTTATTTTTATAATTACATCCCATGTAAAAAGTGAAAAAATTTGATACACGTAACTATTATTTTAAAATACCTATCAAGTTCAAATTTTATAATAGCAGGTCAGCTGATCTGATACTTATTTTTTTTTATTATTAATTGTCAACCAAAAGATTTTAGATAAATTATTTTATAATAATGTATTTTGTGCTTATTTCAATTTATTGTAATTCTATTTAATGTTCAAAAAATTTTAACTTTTTAAATGTCACAAATAGCACAGTAACAGTTATATCCAGATCTAGTTTTGAACTAGATTAGAATTTCTATTATATATTTGTTGCAGGTTCTTTTTACAGCCAAAATGCTGCTTAGACGCCTGATTCCGTCGGTGTGGAATACTTTAAGGGTTGAAAAAAGATTTCTGGCTTCCGAAATGGCAACACCTCAACCAAAAACAGACGGTGTTGAACCAGTGCAGGTAAAACCTAAAATTTTTACCCCCTGACTAAAAATGAGTGGTGTTATAAGTTTGACGTGTCTGTGTCTGTCTTTGGCATCATAACTTTTGAATGGATGGATCGGTTTTAATATGGATTTTTGTTTGAAAGTTGAATTGCTCAGTATGCCATGGTTCTTTGCTACATCACATATAGGTTTATTACTATACATTATGTAAGCTAACAGTAATGTGGGTTTTGTATATATACTATAAAAGTATAAAGCTGAAACTGTTGAGTTTTACTTTATGTTACAATGAAGCCTAAACAATAATTAGAGATAACTATAATATATTATACAAAAACACAAATAGGCATAGTTTAAAACCAAATTTACTTAAAATTTTTGTATAAGATTCATAGTAGTATTTAAATTGTGTATGTAAGCAATTATTTATTAATGTGATGTATTTTATAATAATGTTTAACATGTTGTAGAAATATTTTTCTTTCTACAGGCTGATGCTTTAGACAAGGATATATGTATTCTTGTTGACGAGAAAGATAATTTCACAGGCACAGCTACCAAACGTGAATGCCACAAAGTAGGGGAGGATGGCAAAATATTGCTCCACAGAGCATTCAGTGTATTTCTATTTAACAAACGAGGAGACATGCTCTTACAAAGAAGATCTAGTCAAAAAGTGAGTGAAATACTAAAAAATACTATAATACTTTCCTTTCTTCCCTGTGTTGGTCCATGCTCCTTTCCAGAATAGAATGTCTGCCTTCCTGCCAGGCAGCTCGTAAAAGGCGAGCATAGGCTTGCCTTAACTAATGCTTTGATATCTGACTAGGCGGTATAGTTTTGCAGGAACTCACCTGAACTCACGGATTGGTACCACCGACTTACTTTCTTGCCGCCAAAACGTCAGTGCTTGCTGTTGACGTGTTCCGGTTTGGAGAATACGGTACTTTTCCTCAAGGCCTAACCTGTCACAGGTTGGCAACGCACCGTTACCACCTTTGGTGTCTCTAGGTGGCTGGAATTTCTTGCCATCAGAAAATCCGTCTGTTTTTTGTCTTTCAATATCGAAAAACAATACTTTGTTTAACAGAAAAATTTGGAAAAACTACACAAAATTATCAAAGTTTGGTATAAAATCCTCATAGATCACTCAATATGGAAATAAGTTTTTTGTACCAAAATAAATTGGAGTGGATAACAATATAATTGCAATACAAGCCACTATTTTCACTATTTAAGATAATAAAGAAGGATGGCCAAATCGTACCTGACCACAAACCATGGCGTCCCAATAAGACATATATATCAAAAATTCCCTTATTTTTTAAGGTCTTAAAAAACACACGAAATATTTTTTTAAGTAGCCACAGAAAAGTTTTCTACTTATTTTTGTTTTTGGAGCTTCTTATTGTTGACTTTTCATATGAAATCACTTAGTAATCAAAGACTATAATTATGATTTCTTTACGTTTTTTCTAGTTTTCAACTGTAATTGAGTTCAATTACTATATACCTGTTACATAGTAATGTAACATGTATATAGTAATATACGTGTGATGTTATGCCGTCTTTGTTATGTAAACTATACATGCAAGTTAAGATCTGTAAAGATTTACTTTAAATTATCGGTCAAAATCTGTTTTCCAAGCAGACTAGATTTCACGAACCGGCTGGACAGACGGTTTTTGACATCGAACCAACATCGAACTCTGGAGTCTGATGGACAGATAATAGTAACATGCGTTTTGACAGATTTGACAAATGACGAATTTTATTAGTTTTAAATAATTATCCAAGGGAAATCGAAATTAATGAAAACGGGATCGCTAATAACTCTTCTCACTTATCGCTGACTACACTTTTATGCTACGCCACAGTCGTGTAAAGGTAATTGCAGATTCTAACCTCAAAGTAAGTTGACATGATTATAAAAAAATGTGAAATGTGGCTATTTAGTTGTAATTTTCAAACAGAATGGTGTTTACTACCTAAAAACAAACCAATCTAAGTGTAGCCTTTTTTGGGACATGACAAAAAAAAGTCAGGTCCAGCTCCTATACCAATTTGGCCATTGTTCTTTGATACTACACTACATTTTTAGTGTAACAAAACAAAAAACTATAAAACAAGTTGAATATATTTTACTAGGCACTCGCACTTGTCTTTATTGTTTTAAGTTATAAAGATTGTTAATTTTTATTATTAAAGCATTGTTGATAACTTACACAAAACTTACAAATATTGTTAATTTTTTAACTATATAACTCAAAAGATTTCATATTTTAGGTGACATATCCAGAATATTATACAAATGCATGTTGTAGTCACCCACTTTACATTGACGGCGAGCCAGAGGACATAATAACAGCAGCTAGACGGAGGCTTAATTTTGAACTAGGCATACCCCTAGATAAGGTAACAATAAAGGCTGCACTAAGATATATCAATTAACAATTAATCTGTTATTAAGTCACAATTTTGTTTAAAAAATGTTGACTTATTGACTGATTAAAAGGTGCTTAACATCTTGAGTGAGTGATACAGCCGTGTATGTGTTTGATTAATGAATCCAAAGTTAACTGTTTTAGTACATACGTAAGTTTGGGGAAGGTAGTGTTTATATAAAACTAATTTTTATTAGTAGCTGTCATGGCGAGCTTCCTTCCACCTCATTTGTTTTTATGGGAAAACTTGAAATATTGCTTTCCTAGTTTCCTCGCAGTTTTGTCTTTTTTCTTATCATATAACCTTAACTGGACTTCCACTAATAATTCAAAAACAAAATTAGCCAAATCGGTCTAGCTGTTCTCAAGTTTTAGCAAAACTTGATTTTTATATATAAGATATGTAGATGTAATGCATTCTTATTTATTTATATTTAAACTGAAATAGAAGTCACCTGATCTGCAACATTTATACCTTGTAATCCGGCAAATTATATATCCAATGATAAGATTCTATATGTTATATGTATTTTAAAGTACAAATCATACTTAATTTATGTATGTATATCGAATTTAGTAAATTAAATAACAATAAAGAGATTACATTTTATTATAAAATTAAGCATAAATGCACATATGTACCAAAATAATCAAGAATTATTAATCTACATCATGCACCTAAGTAATGAATTTATCAAGTTTCAAAGCTTGGAAATATTCATTATTTTTTTTTTCGAATGTGTACGAGTAGTAACCTGTTCAAACCTGCGGGATCTACATTAGCGAAGATTGTCAAATACACATGTTTTATACAGTCATTTCGAATTACAGGGGGCGCCGGATAAGACAGGGGCCGGATTATCGGGGGTCCACTGTAATTGTAAACAAAATACCTGCATACCTACGTTTAAAAATTATTATTAGACGCGACCGCTAAGTCGTCGCCAGTTGAGTGTATACACTAGCAACCTGTCCTGGCTTCGCCCGAGTATTTGAACTTATATAATAATCTATCTATATTAATAATAAAGAAAAAAGATTTGATTGCTTGTTTGTTCGCATGGAATAAACTTTGGAACTACTGGACCGATTCGAAAAATTGATATTTCATTAGAAGCCCACATTATCCTCGATAAACATAGAGTACTTTTTACCCCGATAAAATACTTCATTCCCACGGGAAAACGGGTAATAAGACGCGTAGGGGAGAATTACCCTTCCGTGCTGAGGTTGATAGCCGATTCTCGACGGGGGCAGGTATTTGTTTAATTTGCAAGTTAAATTTGATCCACTTTGAACTAAAATTTTGCAAGTATGTATAAATCGGATGACAATGCAAAACTATTATGACATAGAGCTGATCTGATGTTCCGTAGTCATGCTCCATAGCGTAAGGCTAGGAACCCCCTAAAGTTCCTAACTTATATTCCCGATAAGATATATCGTATTTTGGCTTATTTGATACTTCTGGTATATTGCCGGAAATAGCCCTTACAAATAAAAGTCACAAAAAACTGTTTTTTGGTATTAACTAAATACTCAACCTCTGTGGTCTAGCGGTCCAGGTGTTGGACTTGACTTCATGAGGTCCTAGGTTCGATTCCCGGGTCGGGCAACAAAAAAGAACATGTGGGACTTAGTATCTTCGGCTAATCGTGGGTGCCCTGGTTGTGCCTCTGCCTACCTCTTCGGGGATATGGGCGTGAAGATACATCTTCTTTACAAACTCAATAAGAAGTGATAAGTGAAATAGACTTCCTAATCAAGCCTATTAAATCCTTAAAAAAAATTGCTTTCACGCCCATATCTCTGAAGAGTTAGACAGAGGCACTACCACGACTATGCCGAAGACACTAAGTCCCACAATATGTTAGCATAGTATGTGGCAAACCTATCGCCAACCAATCTTAATCCCGGGCAACGTTATTTTTTTATTCGAATATTGAAAATACACATTTTCTATTTATTTGTTGCCCGACCTGGGGATCGAACCCTGAACCTTAAGAAGTCAAGTCCGACACGGGACCGCTAGACCACAGGCGATAATCTAAAAGTTTGTCCAAATGTTTTGCAATTCTATTAACTATTGTTGGTGCTATAATATATTTCTATTGTCTAGATGGCTCCAGATCAATTCACTTACTTAACTAGAATACACTACCATGATCCAGGAGATGGCGTGTTTGGGGAACACGAGATTGACCACATTCTATTCCTTCAAGATGACTTCAAAATCAAACCTAATTCCGATGAAATATCTGAATACTGCTTTGTGCCAAAGAACGAATTTAATGCGTAAGTCTTAATATATTAATGGTTTTTATTGATCTGACGGGCAATAAGTAGACTACTTCCTGTATGTGGGCTGTCCCTATAGACACTTAAGGTAGTAATCGTGCGTTGCCAACATGAGACAGAAGTGTTAAAGCGCTTGTTAGTTTAGTTCCAGACTTAAACACGAAGATGAGAACGAACATTCTGACTGTAGGAAAAACATATTTAATCATAATGTCACAAAATGTTCAAACGTTGAAGTTAACAGTTAGTTTATTTCATACTAGCTGTACCTGTGACTTTATTCGCGTAGGAGTTAAAACGAGGTTTTTCCGCTTAAATGTGCTTCCATCGTTATCATCAATGTATTTGTTTGTGTGTGTCAAATGTATGGTAGTGTGGGTAATGTTTATTTATTGGTTTTATGTAATTTAAAGCATTATTATGAAAAAATATTAGCGTTCTGCTCTTCTTCTTTCTACACATAAATTATAAGTGTCCCAAATTTTATGCTTCTGCGTCGGCGCAATTTTCGTAAAAAGGGGTCCAAAGATTTGGCATCACGTATTATTATACTTATAGATTATTTTATATTTTCTAACTAAAGTATGTAATAAGAAGTCGTTCAGTTAAATCAGAGGTGGTGTTATTGACTGCGACACAGTCTCTGATTAAGCAGTCACTGTCGTTTCTAATTCACTTTATGTAAACGAGTTTTTAAAAACACTAAATATTTTTTATT
The DNA here is from genome assembly GCA_002245505.1 of Calephelis nemesis. NCBI lineage: Eukaryota > Metazoa > Arthropoda > Insecta > Lepidoptera > Riodinidae > Calephelis > Calephelis nemesis. Next base: position 3,788 of record NJDD01004979.1, on the reverse strand, counting down.
AGCTTTTTTTATTACAAACAAAATAAATAGCTCATTTACGAATTTATAATATAAAAAATTAGAGTAAAACTATAAGTTACAATTGTATTTCAGGTTTATACCCACCCTCGAAGGTCCGCTGACGCCATGGTTCAGTATGATCCGACGTCATCGCCTCAAACTCTGGTGGGACAACCTTCACCGCCTTCAAGATTTAGCGGAACCAGATAAGATTCACAAGTTTTTGAACGAGAAATAAATCACAATAACAATGACAAGATCAGATAATGTATTACATATTTATAAGTGTATTATTTCGTCTGGTAATATCTTTTATATACAGATTTTGTTGTATTGTGCCCACTAATATCACTCCCGTATTTTTCTAACCATTGCTAGTATTGAAATTTAAATTCCAGAATAATTATCAAAAGTAATGTAAGTATTTTCATTTCATTTTTGAATATAGTCTTCCTTCTTCCTTCTTTGGACCTTTTGTCAATGTTAATTTTTTGTTGTTTATACTAACTTAAAATTGCAGGTTTTTCTGTAGTTAGTTCTAATATATGCATATCTGCATTTGTTTGTGTATCTATGGCCAATTCGCCGTAGTGGGGATGCCTTAGCTACTAGCCACCACATTAACAGAAATAAAAACAAACTGTCAAACTTTTATTTTGACTGGTTTCGGAGGGAATATTGATGATATGGGGAGTTGGAAATAAAAATCTAGACAAAATAGCACTGCATTGAAAAAAAAACGGAAAAGTCTCTAAATAATGTCGGTGCTTTTTCGAGTTCAAAAATGGAAGTGGGATAGATGGCTGTAGAAATAAAACATATCTACTTGCATTAATTTCAGTTCAATGTTTTATTCTATGTTCGTTGAATTGTAGCTAAATATGAGTATTTAAACTACAACTCCAAAGAGTATATAAATACTACGTAATAAGAGGCGGATCTTCAATAGATATATTATAGCAAACCCCAATTTTGTATGAAGTTTGGCTTAAATGACACAAGACACTTGACAGATAAGTAACAGAGTATGTTATATAACATGTTGAAAATACGTCACTCAATTATAGATAAATAGTGTCCATTATATAATATATTTTCACTTAACAATGGACCTAAAGTACCCGTCATGAGAAGCTGTAAATTATGTAAACAAACGTTCGGGAGTTAATAACATTTGGTTCAAAGATAAAAGTATTTTTTTTAATATTTAATTAATTAATAATTTAAATATGTATAATAAATTACGTATGTTTTGACATTTTTTTCGTGGCAAATTGATTTCCTTAGATGTACTGGGTACTGGCTTCATTATACGTTAATACACAATAACAAATAATGGATAAAAAAAATTTAAATTAAGGCAACAATTAACAAAACTAACAACAATAACAAAGTGATAACGAAAAGATAAAAAAATTAACAGTAACAACCAAATCCGCGATTTTAACAAAGCAATGAAAAAATCAAAACTCGAATGATGCGTTTATTTCCAAAAGACGAACCGATGATTTGCATTCCCGGCGACCGGCGCGTCCCCGTACCAAGACACTCAAACGTCAGTTGTTAGATATGATCCGACTAAATTAAATAGGTTGTTACTTTCATATAACCCGTCTATTTTTTTATTTCGATTGAATATGGTCAGTTTATTGTTGTCTCGAAGTAAAAGAAAATACTTGGTAAAAGATGTTTGTTAACATAATTTATAGCTTCTCATGACGGGTGCTTTACTTAAATGGTTTTTAACCTCATACGAAAAGAAAGGGTGTTATAAGTTTGACGTGTATGTCTTAAGCATAACTTTTGAACGGATGGACCAATTTCAAAGCGGATTTTTTTGTTCAAAAGCTAACGTGATCAAGATTGCTCTTAGGTCAATAAAATGTATGGTTTTTCGAAAGTTTATAAACTTTTTCAAATTTTTGTGTTATTTTTGTTAAGTTAATAGTTTAATCTCAACTGGGATTTGAAGTCTTATTTCGATATAATTTCAAAGAATGTAAAATATGTAATCACAGCAATATATTTTGTGGAGGTTGGCTTGTGAAATAAAAAAACATTATTTTTTGAACGCAATAAAATATATCATAATGAAGTCTAAACGAGTACATTCCAACACTTCATTTTAAATTGCGATTTTTTTTTATTAGGTAAAAGGCATTGTCAGAATTATGTTTTGGTTAGGCAATAGTCAAGTGTAGTCCCTTAGCTGGTGTTTTATTTTAAAGTAAACAGTTTCCGAGTTTGTACTTTATTTCAGGGCTTACAATAGTTCTAAAATTTTTTTGTAACAAAACATTTTGAATAATCATTTTATTTGTTTATTGTGCACACAGAAAAATTAATATTATTCGACTTATTTAAACTATTATATAAATCACGCATAGGTTTGATTGGTATATGTTAGCAGCTTTTTCTAGTTTATAATATTTATTCTTATTACCGAAAAGTTACCGATAACATAGACCAAACTAAATCAAAGTTACATAGATTTTAACCCACTTTTAAGTTGTTTAATTTTATTCCATTCAAAATTATCAATATTTTAAAAACCTACCGAATGTTTCATAGTATGAGTACGCAGTTGAGTTGTAGATATTAACCAATGTCAAGTTATTAGTTTCTATGAATGCTTAAAGCAATATTATTTCCATGTTGCTAATTTTCCACTATTTGAGGGGCTATGTCCGGCAGTGGACGTCCTCCGGCTGATGATGATGATGATGATGAAATGTCCACTTGTAAAAGCAACTTTAAAGCCTCGGTGTTAAGATTGTCTTTCTCTTATGACAATTATCAGGAAGTAATATTGTTTTAGTAGCTTATGGTAACCCCCAGGATATAATTACCGTTATAACGAAAATATTAGATAATTTAAGCCAATTATTGTACCTAATGTTTTATGCTTTAGCTTAATTATTGTTTTTATATTATTTAATGGTGATTATTAAGTAGATAAGTTTTAATTAAAAATAAGCGGAAATTTTATGAAAAAATGGGGTGCTTAATAAATTTTGATATACATCACTGCTTTTTAATTTACTTATTTCTACTGAAAAAAAAAATTTACTGACATTTAAATTAAAAGTTTATCTGTATTATCTTTTTAGTGTGGACATTGCCCCGCGCCCACCGTGGTCACTTAATGATCGCTTTTATATAAAAGTTCATTTCATCCATAGATACAAAAAAAAACTAAGAACATTTTATACATCAAAACCGTCCGCTAAAAATTAGCTACACTTGAGTATCAGTTTCGTCCGAGACTGTATCTTGGGTTTTTTTATATCTACCAATAACATCACATCTTGTTTTTGTTCCCGACGGGTATCCGAGTCCTCTATGTGGATTTACCATCTTCCTTTCTACCAGGTAGCTTGTCAGGGACGAGTATAGTTTTATTGGTTCATCACCAACAAGACAACTGTCGTCGAGTGCTGTACAATTTGCCCGACCATCCCCTTACATATTCCTGCCGCCATGATAACCATATGTTCCTGTCCGGAGGGTAGGGTAGACTTGTACATTAGAACTAACACCTCGACCACAGGAGAGCGCCGCATCTGTCAAGTCTATGTCTGCAAGTATGATGTCTACAGGCTACGGTAGTCGCTATTGCCCATGGTTCATTGTAAAACTAGGATACTGGATTAGTAGCAGCTAGCTGGAATAGGTAGAATCTTTTTACCTGTTCCTGCTGCTATAACGTGCGTTATCATATTCTGTGTGACGGTTTTTTTTTGGAATGACTAATATGTTGTCAACCTCGCGGTTTTTACAACTTCACC
>NJDD01004976.1:33721-49428 GCA_002245505.1 Calephelis nemesis | reverse complement strand
CACGCATGTAAATCTTGCTCCGGTATCATTATATCTATTTAAATAACCAGACAGACAGCGGGAAGCGACTTTGCTTTATACTATGTATGTAACCGATTTACATTGGTTGTAAATAAATATAGATTATGACTTATGAGTCACTCTTATCTGATGTTGTTAATGTCTTATTGAAACAGGATTTAGAGATACCACCTCCAATACGTGTGTGATAACTTTGATTAGGTTTATTAGCGGTGCCGATCATAACGCTTTACCGAGGTCTAAACTATTTCTGTTCAGTGAATTCATTTAAATTGGTTCAGCCGTGTTGATGTGAAAATATAGGTCTAATTTCTTTCGCGTTTATGATATTAGTACATTTAAATTTTCGCACAATTCGCCGTTGGCATTTAATAGAACTTTATTGCCAACTTTTCCAAGAAAACACTACTGTTATATATAAATTTAATACTTGTAGGATATTCATTAACGTACCAGTTCTACTTATTTTAGAGCATCTTTATGTGTCTTCAATTCTCTTATATTTATTAATTATAATATATTTTTTACACGTAATAAAGAATCGGAAGCTCGGATCCTATTACGTTTATTTAGAACAGTACTCACGAAAAATCGATTCATGTAAAATGTTGCCAAGACGACCACATAAGGTTTGCCCTGTGAAAATAGATATCAGATCTCGTGTAGAGCCAAGCTTTTGAATCTACAGGGCTTAACATTTATACCGACCTTAACTTCACAAATTCTACATATCTGTAATAATGTATGTCTTCGCCGTTTCGCTACCATCGTGGAGGTGATACGAATATTTAGTTCTGAAGTAAGTAACGAAACAGTCTCGCCATACATTTTTACTGATAATATGTAGAACTTGTGAAGTTAAGGTCAGTATAAGAGTTAGGCCGAGAAGATTCAGGAGCTTGGCTCTACATGAAATCTGATATCCTGTTCACAGGGCAAACGTTTTTAGTGGGATTTCAGTTTTTTTTGGAAGTTGCTATTTATTTTTTTTGTAAAAAAATTTATAAATTTCTTTATTTGTGAAGTCATTTATTTGCTCTATAAGTGGGGTTTTACTTTAAATTGTTGACTAGCCTTCGATTCCTAGGCTTAAGACTAACTACGTAGATTCACTACTCCAGTAACAGCCAATGTTAATAATCTATCTAACATTAGAGATTGTGCTATTTTAGATCAGTTGCATGGTAAAGGCTGCTATTTTTCAATGATAAACAAAAATATCCTCGTGTTGGTCCGGGCTCTTTTGCAGAATAGTCCATCTACCTTTCTGCCAGGCATCTCGTAAAAGGTTGGCATAGGCTTACCGTCACTAACACTGTCACATGCTACTAGGTGGTAGAGTATCGCAGCGATTCGCTCGGATTGGTAACACCGCCTTACGTATTCCTGCCACTGTAACGTCCAATACTTGCCGTTGACGTGTTCCGGTTCGGACTATAAGGCAGCGTTCAAGTATTACGTAACGTAATTCGGGGGAAGGAGGAGTCTCGTAAAGCGTTACGATTCGTAATAAGGGCAGGAGGGGGGGTCTTTCTTACAACACGTCACGTAACATTGTTTTTTTTTTAAATAAAAAATTGTTTATTTACTTAGTAAATATAACTAAATATAAATTTTATTTAATATTATTACCGCAAAGGCAATTGAAAGAAAGCCAAGAATAAAAACTATAATATAACTTTTTGCGACTATACGGTAAAAATGTTTATTTGAGTGCTACGTAACGTTTAGGTAGGGGAAGAGGGGTACAGAAAAACGTAACGGTGCATTACAAGGGGAGGAGGGGGGTCAAAAATCTTCAAATATTGCGTTACATAATACTTGAACACTCCCTAAACTAGCCGGTAAAATTACTTTTGCTCCCCTTTACTCCCCTTACTTTGGCTTTACATCCGGGCTCAGGTTGAAAACGCACCATTACCACCTTTGGTATCTGTAGGCGGCATGAATTTTTTACCATCAGGAAATCTGTATGCTCGTTTGCCTTCCATTATCATAAAAAAAATAATCTGAGCAATAAATCTCTAGAAGGCCTTTCTTTATTTGTAGATAGGATATTAATAGTGGCCGTAAACAGATAAAGATTAACCTTTTTTCGGATTACATGTCGATAAACAAATTTAGTCGAGGTCACAGCATTTCCTGAAGCGCTCTGGATACTAACGGTTTTGATCCTCATAAAGCGATTACATTATTTGACACACCTTAACAAAACTTAGAAGTTATAAGAATGTATCGTTACAACTTGTAAGTATCTGTGTCGTCCGTAGTATATTTGAAAAATTTAAGTACTCTGATCCAAACAGACACTTTTACTATAAGTAAAATATCCCCGAAGGGGTCGGCAGAGGTACAACCAGGGCCACCGAAGACGCTAAGTCCCACAATGTGGCAAGTCTATCGCCAACTGGGCACATATCCAATCTCGGGTAACGTTATCCTTATTGTAATCTTTTGAAATATTAATGTAATGAAGAAACCGAACGAAAACGCTTTACCCTTTAACCTTTAACTTTTTCTAAAGTAACTCTATTTATTAATCTAAGATGTCTAACACCCATACCGCAATCATACAAATTGCTTATTTAAACTAGTGATTTATTTATTAAGAGATTTAGAGATTAGAGAGATATTAATCAATATCAATATATATTATAAAACAAAGTCCCCCGCCGCGTCTGTCTGTCTGTCTGTTTGCAATTTACTCGAAAAGTACTGAACGGATTTTCATTCAGTTTTCAACAATAGATAGAACAATTTTTAAAGAAGGTTTTAGTATATAGTAAGTTTATGTTTTGTACAAACCAACGATATTACAACGATATTAGTTCAATAAGTCGGCAAAAAATAAGCCGATCGGGAGCTTTCCTCGAAAACGCTGCCAAAATCTTTTGAGTTTTAACCAAACAATGTACGGGGGGATTTTTCCTCTTCGATAGACCTTAAAAAAAAGTAAGCGGTGGTATATTTCTATCTTTAAAGAATAACCCACAATAACCATTCTTTGCGTTTACTTAAAACAGTAAAATGAAGGGTTGCTTTATAACATATTTTCAACAATACAGTATTAACCCTTAATCAAATAAATCTGTTAGATACGTTATGCGTGTAATTTAAATCAAAATTTCCTTTTACACTACCAGAAAAAAATTAACAACTAATGAGTTATCGAAAAGTTGGAATCTCCGGATACAAAATTAAATATCGTTGAAGCGTAGCAAAGACATGCGCGCTTACTGCATTCGCCCCTTGCGTGAAAGAGTAACAAACATCCATACTGACATCCTGACATCCAGACATACTCACAAACTTTCGCATTTATAATATTAGTAGGATTTTTATTCTTGAATAACCTAAGCGAAGCGAGGGCGGGCAGCTAGTAAAAAATAAACCTTTGGGACTTGAACAACGCTTTGAGTAAAAATGTATACACATATATAATATACTAACTATACGCGCAACTTTTTGTTATTTGTTACAAATTTGTGTCGAATTTTATCAGAATCGATTAAGTGTTTGAGCCGTGATAGCGTAACAGACAGTTTTTTACATTTACAATATTTGTGTGAATACAGAAGTATGTTACAGTAATAATAAATGGTATGTGTATGTGGTAGGTGAGAGACGACGTGTGGGGTCCGGGCGGGTGACGGGGCGGACGGCGGCGCTGCGCCGAGCCCCCTCGGACTCGGACTGCTCCGTCGAGACTGCCTCCTTGTCGGCCGACAGCGGCGACAGGTCCGTCCGGCCCGCGCTGCCGCCCCCGAGGACTGTCAAGTCTAGAAGGTAACACAACTCATAGAATGCTCTAATGGCCTGCTCTGTGACGTTATTATTATTTTTTTTATAATATTGGAAGGCAAACAAGCAGACGGATTTCCTGATGGTAAGAAATTCACGTCGCCTAGAGACACGAAAGGTGGTAATGGTGCGTTGCCAACCTGAGGCCGGGATGTAAGGCCTCGAGCAAGTCAGTTTACCGGCTACCTTACCCTCCAACCGGAACACGTCAACAGCAGGCATTGACGTTATGGCGACAGGAATAGGTAAGGAGGTGGTACCAATCCGGGCGAGTCGCTGCGAAACTCTACCACCTAGTAAGATGTCACGGTGTTTGTGACGGTGAGCCTATGCTTGCCTTTAACGAGCTGCCTGGCAGAAAGGCAGTTGGTCTATTCTACGTAGGAGCCCGGACCAACACGGTTATATTACAATACTGCTAATTATTGTCTACGTGTAAACACAAATTTATTGGTAAGTACGGTGTTATTATTCATTGAAGAAATCGGTTGTCGTGTAGACAAACTAAAGACAATGAGAAGAGAAACTTCCATAATTGACCTAATCGGCAGTTGGCACATGGTGCGCACGTTAAACCTACCTGAGTGATATATGTCAGTGGTTAACTTTCGCTCGAAGTCTGTCCCTTAATGTCCCAACAGGTATTTATTTGATGTGTACTGAAGAACCTCAAACTGAAACTAAAATATATTTATTTTGTAGGTATTATTTTGTACAATTAAAACAATATTACATACATAAACAATATTCTCAATATTGCACAAACATTTATAAGTTACTAGCTGCCTGTCGCGGCTTCGCTCGGATATTGTTTTTTTTATCATAAATTGTAAGCTGTATACTGCACACGGTGTGTAAATTTTATTAATATCGGTTAAGTAGTTTAGAAGTCCATTGCTGACAAACAACATGACTCGTAATTAAGATTAAGATAACACAATACATTTAATACCGCAAAACTTAACATACTTTTGGTTTAATTCAATCTCAATTACGAAGAGAGTTTTCTTCATTATCTAGCGTCCTCGCTTCAAAAGCGAATATTCCGCGAACTCAAAATCGAACTGCTTTACCAACTGAACGCCAACTGCTTCCCCACCCAAGACCTCGGTAAAGGCGAGTGTCGGCTGTCGGCACTAAAACTGTGACCAGATGGTTCAGTTTTGCAACGGCTTGCCAACATTGATACCACTCATTTCGGTTGGAAGGTAGCTTATCCGGTAAGTTTACGCGCGAGCCTTAACATCCCAGGTTTGGACAGCGACACATTGATTTAAATTGTTCAACTGAATTGTCTGCTAGTTACCCATTTTAGTACAACCGTTTTTATTTTACTAGAACGAAAGGCTTTACCTAAGTATCTTTGTAATTTCAGTCGCCGTCGCGGTAGTGAGTGGGAAGTGCTAGAAGGACTTAAAGACGGACAAAGGTTCGAAAAACGGCCAGAAGTTTTCAATGGGTATCTGCACAAGAAACGCAAGTGGCCTCTCAAGGGATGGCACAAGGTAAACTTTAATGTAAAATAAATTGACGTTCTTTAACCATTTTAATGTGCAATTCTTTTTATATTTCTTTTCAAAAGACAATATTAAAAAAATGATTCAAATATTTTTGCAATTTTTACCGCTGTAGATGTTATTAAGTTAACTTTCAATAGTTATTTGTAAGTAACCTACTCTAAAAACTTGTGACGTCATCAAAGGTTTTTTATTAAATCATATCTTGTCGCCTCGTTGGTCGAGTGGCTAGCGTACACGCCTAACTACACTACACCAACCGCGAGGCCCGGGTTCGATTCCCCGACGGGGGCAGGCATTCGTGTGATAAACATTAAAATGTTTACATTTCCGGGTCTGAGTGTTTATTAAATTTATTCTAGTATCTATTTAAGTATTTGTATGTAATAGTATCGTTGACTAACACCCATAACACAAGCATATAATTTGCTAACTTTGGGGTTAGATTCAATTTGTGTAACTTGTTCAGGGATATTTGAAAAAACCCTTGTATGAAAATTTGAACAGCGCCTCTGTCGGTAACTGAGAGACACACATTTTTAGACCAAAAGTGTCATAGATTTTGACACGTAATTTACACGAACCCATGGTAGAATTCTCTGCACTCTTTCTTATTCCTGTAACGAATACTCTAACCAATTACGTAGAAAATTACAGTCCTGTGTTTTTGTAATATTGTTGTTTTAAATATACTTTAACATTTATTAACCCCCCTTAATGTTTTAAGCGATTTTGGGACTAGTTAAGGGTAAATATTTTTGACAATATTTATAGCGGAAGTTAGTGTTACTTTGGATAATTATATTAATTTTTACTGGGCAATGGTACAGATCTTTCCGTCGATTGATGGCGTCATACAGATTGAATGGAGGAAAGGTTTATGCAATTTGATGATTGAGAAAAGTGAACAGTGTCATTGAGAGCCGGAACCAACTTGTGTCTGAATTGACAATCTCCTGTCTGAAATTTTGTTTAGGAGTCAGCAGAGTTTCTGCAGATTTGCTGAGAATCTGGTGCAAATTAACCCTAGCAAGACACAAATTTGCGCGTTTTCCGCTAAAAAGATTCCCTTCGTCACATCTCTTCGATTTGTTAGCGTTTCCCATATTGCCACAGCCTATGTTGGAATACTTGACGTTGACATTTCGAGTGACGTTCAATTTCGTGGTCATCTGGAGAAGAAGACTAAAATAGCCTCTAAAAAACTTGGTATGCTCAGTAAAGCGAGACAGTATTTCATGCCGACCCATCGCTTACAACTATACAAAGCGTAAATTCGGCCTCATATGGAGTACTGTTCTCAACTCTGGACAGAGGCGCCACAGTACCAGCTCCTTCCGTTTGACCGCATTCAACGGAGAGCTATTCGAATTGTCTATGTCCGGGCAATTACCAATCGTCTTGATCCCTTGGCAGATGTTGGATCCCTCAATAATTTCTACCGCATCTATCGTGGGGAATGTTCTGAGGAGTTGTTTGGATTAATTCCAGCCGCCAATTTCCACCTTCGGACTTCGCGACAGAGTTTAAAGTAAGCCCATTATGTTGATGCGTGGCGATCTACAACTGTGCGATTCCAAAGACATTTTTACCTCGCACAACACCTTTAGGGAATCAGTTACCGAGGGCGATATTCCCAAATAATTATGACTTAGGGACCTTCAAGAAAAGAGCGTACTCATTCCTTAAAGGTCGGCAACGCATTTGTGATACTCCTGGTGTTGCGGATGTCCGTGGGCGACGGTGATCACTTACCACCAGGTGACCCACTTGCTCATTTGCCACCTTTTGTATAAAATAAAAACAATGCCTATTAGTGTACCGATACCGACCTTTGTGTTAGATATCTTAGACGTAGATATAGACATGTAGCGTGGTTGTTTGGCAGCGGTTCTTCGTGGTGGACGGCGGGATCCTGGTGTACGCCCGTTCGCCGGCGGACGTGTCGCGCGGGCGGCTGCACGGGTCGGTGGATGTGGGGCTGTCGGTGCTGTCGGCCAAGCCGCGGCGGCGGCGCATCGACATCGACGCGGACGAGTTCATCTACCACCTGCGGGCCAAGACACCCGAACTCTTCCGCACCTGGCTCGCCGTGCTCAAGGCGCACAGGTCCGTGCTCACCTATCTTATTTACCTGCCTCAATCAATACACTATGTATTTCTTCAATTTAATTGACAAATCTTCATTATTATCACCAGCTTAAGAGTAAGGAACAATATCGCTGCTATTTTGTCAGTTCTTGTTACATTCAGTATTTTAATTTAGATAGTTTAGTCCCGTATTGGTCCGGGCTCCTTTTGCAGAATAGACCCTATCCTGCCAGGCAGCTCGTAAAAGGCGAGCTTAGGCTCACCGTCACTCACACCGTGACATCTGACTAGGTAGTAGAGTTCAGCAGCGACTCGCCCGGATTGGTACCACCGTCTTACCTATTCCTGCCGCCATAACGTCACGACGTGTTCCGGTTCGGAGGGTAAGGTATCCAGTAAACTTACTTTTGCTCGAAGCCTAACATCCAAGCCTCAGGTTGGCAACACACCATTACCACCTTTGGTGTCTATTCGGCGTGAATTTCTTAACATCAGGAAATCCATCTGCTTGTTTGCCTTCCAATATGATAAAAAAAATTAGTTTAGTTTTTGGCGAAAGCCACAACGTCATCTCCGCTTCAAATTGGCAACACATCTCCACGCGGTTGGTCTATATCATATATTTATTTATTATTCGGGAAATCCATCCACCTTTTTGCATTCAACTACTACCAAAATATGATACACATTAACATATAGGTACAATAGAATAAAAATGTTGTATTTCCCCAGACTATACCGTCAACATTTGTTAACGTTCGGCGCCAGGGAGTCGGTGCCCAAGATTCACGTCCCACTCGACGACCTACCTCCGACAGACACGTCTTCCCGTAAGTATTATTTTTTACTTTTGACATCCGATACGTAATAACTAACAGCCTCCAAGTTTCATAACTTTTTGATTTTAAATTAAACTTTAATAACAAAAGTATGGAAATTGAGTAAATAAAGGGATTTTACACAATGCACTAGTTTATTATGTTATACTAAATATTAATATTATAATTAAAAAGCACCTACAAAGTACTAACGTTTTTATTTATAATATTTTTGTTGGTGGCAGTTTTGCATTCATTTTAATGTCACATTTAACTGCTTTAGACTAGAGACAGCACACATAATGGTTGCACTGCACTTTTAAGGTTTTATTATGACTTTTACTCTTACTCTATCTTTATGAAGAGTGATCATTATTATGTAAAATATAACAAAAAACAATTTCGGACTTTCGACAATTGTCGACTTAAAATGTCATATATGATTTAAGATTATATATATATAATTTACACCATACAAAAGTTAGTCTTTCGCACTCTAAAATTCGGTAAACAATCCCATCCTAACCTATGCCTTTCCTTTTCCTACCAGGATCGACGTTAAGATCACAACATTCAAATATCTTGCATGCAAACACATCTGAATCTTCTTCTTACGATACCAGTGAATGTAAGCCTTATTTTAAAAGGAATAGAATTCTGACAAGTAAACATTTGGATAAAGTTGATCACACTAAAATCAAAATTTTAAATACAAATTCCCATCGTCAACATAATTTGCATAAAAACAGAAGTTTGTGCTCAATGAATTGCGTCTATGGAAATGTTGATTTTGGTAGTCATTCTCCTTTAATATTGTACGACGAAGCAAACAATAGTATGAAAGAAGACAGCTCCATTAAAGTTTCGATGAGTAACTTCCAATCATCTTTACTTTTTGAATACTCAATTAATTCTCCAATATTAAGAAATCCTTACATTCCCAATTTCCCCAAAGACATCGGTACTAAAATGATAAGCAAACGCGAGGATACTTTATGTAAATTTAAAAGAGGAAACACGACAGCACATTTCTTATTTTCTAACTTTATAGGCCATGGAGACAACTGTATACAACCATTAATAAGAAGAAGCAATAAAGCAACGAATCTAGTCAAATATCAAAATAAAATTAAAGAACCTGTTCTTGATAAGCCACTGCGCAATTGTATGTTACTAAATAAATTAAAACAAAAAATCAAAGACGAAAATAAAGAAAAAAGTAATACAAATGTAACTCGCAAAGGACAAACCAATGTACAGTTAAAAGCAATGAGCGAAATAAATGATTCATTACAGAATGTAATCACCATACCCGAGTGTGAAAGTATTGCTGAAAAAATTATGGTTGTAATGTTTAATAATGACTCTACCCAAACAACTTTACCTAAAAGCGATGTTAAATGTTACTTAAAAAAAGTAATTAATGAACTGTACGACCTAAAAAGTAATCAAACAGATGAGAGCCCTAAGAAAGTAATATTTAGATGCTTACTTGAGTACTGGTTAAAACATAGCAATAACTATGGCTCAATTATGAACACTAAATCTATCGACATACAGTCTAACACATTATTTACAGCCGATAAATCTACGTCCAACGACAATTTATTAAAAATAACCGCAGCTACCCAATTTCACGGATTCAGCTATTTGAAAGAAAACAAAAAATTGCATACAAAAAATATAAAACCTGTGAGACATGCTAGAAATCAAAAAATATCTGTCAATGATACAGATAGTTTTATAAAAGAAAGACGTATACAAGAGCTCGAAGAAATGCTCAAAAATACAGTGTATATTTGTGAAACAATGCGCAGCAAATGTTTTAAAGAAAAAGATATCACATTGACGAGACGACTGATTGACAACATAGATAAACTATCACAACAAAAAATGAACAAATCTGATGTAAACTCTTCTGCCAATTCCGACTCCTCGAACGAGTTGCCAAAAATTAAAGACACGATAAATCATCTCCTCGGTGAAACTTCAATACCACCTGACCTAGCGAAAGAGTTTTTAGGCGCTTATTTAGATATTTTACATGAAAATTCTTATTTCAGTGAGAGTAAATCGTCTACAGATGATTCGAAACGTAATTTACGTCAACCAACATGTGATGTACAAACAGAGCCTATTCAAAAAAAAGTATCAGTTAGTGTAGATACTAATGAAATGACACCTACCTATATTGGTAGTAAGCATGGGATATTTGATGCCGAACATATTAAATACTTTTTAAATAAAATCTCAGAAATATTTTCAATAGCCACTACAAATAAAGTAAAAAACCAAAAGTCTTATTGGGATGTTAACAACAATAAACCTGCATTTGAGAAAGTAAAAGAAAATGTACGATACAGTGAAAAAAAAGTACTAATGCCTAACGTTTGTATCTGTAAGACGTTGGCCGGTGTAAATGATATCGAAATATTATGTCAGCGAAAATATGAAAATCAACATTTATTTTCAAAAGACCAATGGCTGTTTAACAACATTCCTAGTTTAGATTCCAATGAACTGTTTAATCACACACAGGTCAAATGTACAAAGAATCTGTTAGACCCACTACTGTTCGGAGATAATTTATCTGATAGTGATTGCTTCAACGTCAAGCCTTACGAAAGTTGTAGTAACAGCAAAATAAACATTAATGACAAAACAAACGCTAAAGTTTGTTTTAGTGAAAGTGATGTAACGTCTAAAGGATGCAGTTATTTTGAAAAGAGCTTAAAATATTTGCACAAAAGTAGTGGTGGATTAAAGGATCCTATAAATTTCCATATCCATCCACAGTCATGTTTTATGTTGTCTCTGACTAAAGGGGTTCTTGCGTCGTTTAAGTCCAAAAATAAATTACATAATAATGAATCTGGAATTAATGGTACTGTCAATTGTGTTGCAAGTACGTCCATGCGTAACAAATGCTTAGAAGAAATTTCGGCAATGGGGAACAATCCGAATGTCATTACTGAGGATTTCATTTTGTTGTTACTAGAGAATTTAGTTTTGTTGTCTAAAAATGTTCCCAGTGCTTACAAAGATATAAATACATTGTATCTTAAATTGAAAAAGAGACATGAAAAAATAATTAGTAGACCTCCAGGGTTAAGTCTTTTGGGTCAAATTTATGGTGAACCAAATAGCTACAAAACTATAATAGACAACGAAACACAATTTGATAAAACTTTGTGTACTGGCGACTCAAGTTTGAAGGATGATAAGAGTACAAATGTTTGTCAATGTAATTTTGAATATACTAGCACCAATATAAAGACAACGAATTCACTGTCAAACAGAGGCAGCGTAAAGTCAGTGAAATTCGAAATAAATAGGATGAGTAAGCCTTTTATGAATTTTGCTGAAAGTTATCAACAATACACTGTTACCACACAAACGACACCGTTCAGTTCTTCCGGTGATGATGAAATACTCAAATCAGAAAAAGCAACTTCAAATCAGAATTGGTACAGACAACTTTGTATGCGAGATTGTGCTGTCAATACCAATTATAATATACGTAACAGTGGTTTAAAGAGCTATAAATGTATTAAAAATGGACAAGAAGGATTAATTGAAAAATCTTTTGAAAAAGCAAGAATTGACAGACAGAGATCCACGATACTAAGACAAAGTCTAATAGAGCATATAACGTTACTACCTCCAATACATAAGGTATCTACTATGTGCCAAACTGGAAAAAAAATACGTTACTTGGGAGACAAAACTCTGAATCATGATTTCAACGTATACAGATTGTTTATAAGCAACAAGTATGTGAAAAAATCAAAATCTATGATAGATTTAAAAGAAGATATAGAGAAGGATGATGAATTGAAGACAATTTACCGATGCAGCGCTAGTGATTCTTATGTTTCCGGTTAGTTTCTGCCAATTCACAATAAATATTCCTATCCAGCAGATCTTCATCGACAGCGGACACACTGTTTATATATTGTCAAGAATCTTTTCTACCTCCATACATGATAGCGCTGTGCAGCAACTTTTCTGTATTGGAATATACTGACTGCTTTATGTATTCCTGATATTCCAGCCTAATGACAGTGACATTTTCGTGTTCCGATCCAGGTTGTAGTGAAGCCATCAAAATTGCACATTGGGTCTAACGGTTTTTAAAGTCCAAGTTTGTCTTTTACCATCCGGGGCGTCGTGTGCTAGTTCGCTGTAACATGTAAAACATTTAAGAATTAGTCTGTACTCCTGTTTTAGTGTCCAAAATGTTGTGTAGTTGAATTATTGTACTTTTGTTTACATTTAGATAGTGATTTAAACATTGTAACAGTCCGCAAATGTCAATTTATAATCGTAGCTGCAATGATTGTATACCGCTGCGTGTAGCAAATGTTATTCTTAATGTTTAAGATAGAAACGTCTCTTGCAATTTAAACAACGTTTGTTGCATAAGTTATTAATAAAGTATACACCGTGTAAATGAGAGCGTAACGAAAAATGAAACCATGGATTCTGTACATGATAGATATGCATATATGTAGTTGGAATTTTATGTCGGAAATTTCATGTTTTTTTTATTGATTTCACTTTTATTTCAATAATACTATCTAACGCAACTTGATTTTTATTTAATATCAAAGAAATAACACATCTTTATTAAAACAGCAATGTAATAAAACAGGGTATTACGTCGACACCTACAGCTCGCAACGTGCTTCTTAATGCGTATACTTTGTTCGCTATACATTGCGGGTTGAAAAACTGCTAAATATTTAACCACTTGTTTCCGACAAAAACTGTAAAAGGAATTTAGAAGTCTGATATGTGTCCTACCACTACCACAGAAGTTTTAGTTACGGTATCAAATACACCCTTATATTTGTATGTATTAAATGTACCAGATCTATTTGTTAGAATAGTGATCAAAGTCGGTCTTACAGTTTTGGTCGTGCAATATTGCGTATTGCAAATCAATTTAAATTTGTTGCACGTTGCAGTGTTCAGGCTTTTAGGTGTAAGTGTGTATGTTTATTTCGTAGATTTTGTGACATAGGTTAAGTAATTAATAGATTTAACGCATGTGAGTAGATGTAGTAATACGTAACTAAACTAAAATCACGAAAAGAAAAGAGACTTATTTTACGTCAAATGAAATTGATGTCACTCGACGGCACTGAGAAAATTGTTAAGTTGTTGTTTGAAAAATAAGACGGTTACGTAACAATTTAACGGTATGTGAAGGAAACACAAAAAGTGTGACATCCTTTTTTGAAACTTTGTCAATGTAGGGTTTATAATTTAATCCATGTCCAAATGTTGGTTTTTAAATGTTTTGCAAATTGTGACGTGGAAACAAATCTCTGTTCTTTACGTGATAAGTAGCAAAAGCCTCCTAGCTTGCATAACCCTCCATTGTGTGTCATTCCACCCCAGGGCTGGTTAGCCCCACCTCGCCCCCGCTTCGCGGGCCGCAGGCGGGCTTCGTGTCCGGGACGCCGGGCGGACGGCTGGCCAGCTGGATCATTGGTATGTCTTCGTACATTTACTGCGAAGGGCCATCTATAAATCAAGTTTTACTAGCACATAAGAAATGTCACTATGAATATAACTTAAAACGTCACCTACTTATTATGCAGACCATGCTCTGCTATCTTAGCCATCTTAAGCCACTACGGATTAAACCTCTATGTTGATTTTTGACATACAATTTTTGATTACGATGTTATTTAAACAAAATAAGAATTTTAGTTCTTAATTTCTTTTAAATTCACCCTCCCTCCCTCCCTCTCCCTACATTTGTGTAATTACTTAATTTATAGATGACTCTTTAATTGAACAATAGAAGCGACCCTCTCTTCATCAGATACATTTAAAAAATATGAACGACATCTTCAAATAATATTCTTTAAAGATGTATATCAAATTATTTATAATTATAAATTTCATGCTATTAAATTACACTGTTCACACTCAAAACACTATTTATCGTAATTATCTCATTTTTTATCGTGATTATTACATAACTAGAGAAACTTTATGACAAACCGGCCTCACGTTGGCAACGCACCATTACCACCTTTTGTGTCTTTAGGCGGCGTGAATTTCTTGCTATCAGGAAATCCGTCTGCTTGTTTGCCTTCCAATATAATAAAAAAAATACAAATTAAAATGTCTTATATTTTTTAATATTTAAAAGAAGAGATAAACGTCAAATTTCGGGTTTGGAAACCACCACTGCTAGTATTGCTGTGTGTATTTACAACTTAAATGCATAATGTATGGTTTATACATCAGACTGAATCAGAAAACGGTCACTAGTAGTTAGTTTGATCTAAAAAGCTAGATATTTGGTTTGTTGAAATTCTATTAGGTGACAGTTTAACGAGCGGAATAATATTTTCCGAATATTTTATGTCAAATACTTGAAAGATTGTAAGTAATGTAGAATTAACCTTACTGTTTATTTGCTTATTATAATTGTCGTATGTTTTTATAACGCATGTGCATGGCTCTACTTGTATGTAAGATTTCAAATTTACTAACAACTGGTCAGTAAAGCCAAAAATATGGAATTAAATTGCTATTTAACCTAGTGACAACTGTTGGCCACTTTCTAAGTTGTTTTGGCGAGGGGTAACTGATGGATTAAAAAAAATACGGAATAACAGCGGATCGTGTTTTTCCGACCACCAGATAGATGATAAGCACAAGAAAATTAGAAACACCCATAGATAACTTGCATAGATTTCCAGTACTAGACTGAAAGTTGTTGCCAGGGTATTTTAGGTAAAAAATTTGCTTAGTATTAAATTTTTTAGTCCGAAAAGCCCGAATCAAAATATTTTTCTGATTAATGATTCCATTAGTAGGTAGATAAAAAATAAACGATTTATACTAATTACCTAATTAATTATTAAGCTGGAAACATACTAAACATACAGCTACGAGTTACAGTATATTTAGATATTGAAAGTACACTGAGCCGTTCATACTGTCGAACGTAAGTCGCGTTCGGACATCCGGGAGATATCTGGCGCGATGGAGGTTTGTATCGGCCGAAATAAAACAAATCTATCTTATCACTTTAAATGAACAATTCTTGTATATGTATAAATATATGACTGGAATCTCGGAATCGGCTCCAACGATTTTCATGAAATTTAGTATATAGGGGTTTCGGGGTCGATAAATCGATCTAGCTAGGAATTATTTAAAAAGTAATACCGATCAAAGCTCGGTCATCCAGATATTATACCTCAAAATGAGCAATTCTTGTATATACAGGGAGTCCAGTAATTAATGGATAACCTTGAACTGGCTTATAGTAGAACCAATGGCCATCCAGAAAAAAATATGAAAAAAAATCTAACATAAGTATGTAGTACCTAAGATATAATTTTTTTTTTTAAACATGAATTATTTTGTGCCATATTTTACTTTATTAAACACTACGACCAGAAATGAATGAAAACCGTCGGTTTTTTTT
>NJDD01004976.1:10398-27098 GCA_002245505.1 Calephelis nemesis | reverse complement strand
CTTTTCTCAATGGTTCCATCGAATGCAGCGATGTATTGATGTAAATGGACGCTATTTTGAAAAGTTATAATAAAACTAATAACTTGCTAGAATGCTTAGTTTTTGATCTTCTAAGAACTTTCAGTTTGACTCTCGTATCATTTATTAATAGTCGAAAATGAATTTTTCTATGGGCGAAAAATACTACCTGATAACCTTTTATATAAAAGAAATGTTGTGAAGCGACATTTTATTATTGAAATAAAATTTCAAATGGCAACTTACAATGGCATTTTCCTGACGAAAATGAAATGCCTGATTTACCAGTTATAGCTAACATAAAAGAGTGGATACAAAGTCCATGGACTCAAGATGATTAAGTTTTGTATTTTCGATTAACATTAATTAGTTGCTTATTGTTTCCTTACTTCTCGCTTATTCTATTATCAGAAATATTTGACTTTATGTTGATTTTATTAAAGATTATTATTTAATAAAAATAAGTAAAAAAAATGTAAATAACTGTTTTCTTTTGATTATTTTTAGATATTATCATAAGTTTGAAAAATGTGTGACATCACATAAGGGGGGGACGGGGTTCTAAAAACGTGACAACCTATGACAAGGAAGGGGGGAGGGGTTGAAAACTTCTAAAATTCGCGTGACGTAATTTATGGATAGACAGTCATATTGAGATAATATGATTGTCTATCCATGAGATAATATCCTTTGTCAGTTTGTATGCTATGAGATACGTAGTATCTCTAAGGAGTCTGATTATTTCTGTTTGGAATAAAATGTGAATGAAAATAAATAGGGTTTTTTTATTAATTTGTTTTTATTTACTGTTTAAATTTATTATTAATGACTTACAGTGTACTATTTTCATAGTTAACTGATGTTTTAATTCATATTCTCTTTTAAATATTTTCATGAAAACAATGCAAAGTTCAGATATCCCGTAAAACTTTTTTGAGTTTGTATACATCAAAAGAGGGCGCTTGTAATTTACTTGTAATCGACACTCGCACATAATTATTATTCGCAATAGTTAATCTATATACATTAAAATAAGATCGCGTCATTTCAGCTGAAACGTTTTATACATAAAATTTATTTTTATATATAATTTATATATGTAACCTTGTTTGCTTACATCTTTGTCTGTGTGGCTGTCTCTACAAAGAAAATGGCTCGAATTTCGTTTCACTTAAAATATTACAACAAATACATTTTTAAAGAAGGTACCTTATAGAGGCTAAAATATAATTTACTGTTTCTAGTTCCCCTATAAGCGACTTCAGGCAGTATTTTTGATGCGTCTTAGTTTCCATTAAAAACTTAGCTTTCTTTGTTCTAGTTAAAAACAAATATGAAGTTAGTGGCATTTTGAAGCGAAATATGTGCAAGTTATAGTTTTGATGTTTTGTATCTATTTTGTTATTAAATTTGTTGTAAAAGTTTGTGTTGTGAATTTAAATGTCTTTTCAAGGATTCTACGAAATTGGTGAGTCGCCATCTTGTTTTGATTCACAAAATGGCGCCCGAATGCATGAGCCGCTTTTCATGCTTTAATTTCTTAAATTGTTGGGGATTATTCATCTACTTCATAGTAAAAGGCAGACATAGGTTTACATGACGCTAAAACCTATCACTAAAACTGATGAAGCACCCAAGATTTGTGACGAATATTTATTCACGGCCTTTCATACTGTTAGAAAGTCAGTGTGGTTGTATTTCAATACACACATACATAATTATATAAAACAAAATAGTCGCCTCTGTGGTCTGACGGTCCAGGTGTTGGACTTGACTTCATGAGGTCCCGGGTTCGATTCCCGGGTCGGGCGACAAGAATACATTTGGTTTTTCCATTTTTCTAAAAAAAAACGTTGCTCGGGATTGGATATGTGCCCAGTTGACGATAGGCTTGCTACCTATCACATTGTGGGACTTAGTGTCTTCGGCTAGTAGTGGGTGCCTTGATCGTTCCTCTGCCTACCTCTTCGGGGATATGGGCGTGAAGATACTAAAACAAAATACATATCTAAAGAGACAGTAAAACGAATTGAAAAACTCTTAAAACTTTTGGCAATAAAATATTTAATTCAAAAGCCTATTGCAGACTTGAAAACTTTTCGAAACGTGCAAGATTGTTACTTGTAATATCCGTATACACTTTATTAATGCAAAAATAATCAAATCACATTTTGAAAGTTATTTGCGTTTACAGAGGTAACATGATGCTCGAAATGTACGACATTTTACTAAATGCAAACGCAAGTGTTTTTTGTGAAAAAAATATTTTATATTATATTAAATAACAGAAATTTGTAACATTTTAACACGCATAAACTATAACACATGTACATATGGAGTAATTTTTTTATAGAGTAGTAAATTTATAAAAAAATCGTACCTGGAAAATATTTATGTTTTATGTTTAGGGGTTTTCGCGGGTGTTACTACGGACTGTTGACGATGATTATGATAATTTAATCATTGAAATACTTATATTTCTTAAAACTCGCTGATGATATTTAATATGAAAATTTATGATATACCCACCTGTAAAACTCAAAAACAATGATTATAGATTTAAATTTAAATTATAATAATATGATTTTTGATGGAGTATGATAGAGGCTAGACGAGCTACGCGAATGATTAATATGATTAGCTCTTGATTATGATTATGAGAACGCCCGACGCAAAGGTCTGATACGAAATGATAAAAAGATGAAAGTTATCCAAGGCGCGTTCAGCGGCCGCGACATGTCACTGCTGAAGCATTATACGTAAGCATAATTATGATCAATGTAGGTGCAAAGCCATTACAGCGTATATTTCAAACTTTACGACCGCTGGACCTCTTTTAGAGGTCTCTAGTCGATTTCTACCACCAAGGGTTCACATTTTTTCATTTTTCCGTGTTAATAATTTGACTTAATAAGTTCTTTGGTTTTGACTTCTATTAAATAACGTTTTATTCTATCATTTTTAAAATCAAATCAACATATCCGAATTTGTGCAGTGTTTTTTTTAGTTGCGGTTAATAGTGATAATGTACCTATTCTCGCTAAAGTAAATAAAAGGGGCGAGATTGGATGTGGCTAGTACGATGACAGCACTGGACTTTTATTTTTCTTATTATCGGTGTTTTGATTAATGCCAGTGTATGACAAGACCGTATCGGTGGTAATTCTGCTGTTCACAAGCTAAACTTATTTTATATGCATGCTATCTTTCTCAAATGAAACAAAAACAAAAGAGGTGGAACGTCAGATTAGTCGGAACATGACAAATTGCGATGTTTTTAACCAACGTTTTCCGAGAGATCGATTAAAAGTCAGTAGAAATGTCGTGTACAATCTAATTTGACAGCGCTAAAAGTGTTTTGTCTCTTTCTGTTACTTTCGTTGAAATTAGTTTAGTGAGTGCGCAACAAAATTGCCACCATTGTCGACATATTCATTTAAATTAAGAAATTAAATACGTCTACAGGTTATGTTATGTTTTGCCAAAATGGTCTAATACAAACACTGACACCAAAAAGTAAACAAAAACTGGAATGTTGCCTGGTTGTAACAAACAAAGCAGATGCATAACTCGCTAACTTTGAAATGCAGTTAACATGCAACTGTGATAGATAATAATGATATGCTATCACTACTCAATTTAGACTAGCTTTTGAAAGACGACAGCTGTACTACTTTCGAGGTAGTGGAGCGTGAAATTTATTTCAAGTCTAGTCTATCTTTCTTCAAACTCTAGCTTTAAACTATATTAATGTAATATATGATAGGCTACAGCCATCTAGGTATCTCTCATATATCTATGCCATCATCGGTGTACACAATAGTTATATCTAAAATTTCGCTATTGACCCATAACGAAACAACTCTATTAAAATATTATGTGACTGTAAATTTTAACATGTGATTTTTTAACTGAAATTTTCGTCCCTGTGCTCTACAGGCCTGGTGTTAGACTTGACTTCATGATGTCCCGGTTCGGTCCTCGGGCTGGGTAACAAAAACTAATTGAGTTTTTTTTCTCTTTAATTTTCTTATTGAAACAACAAAAAAATCAAACTTTACATCCACACTTCATATTTAAACTAGTGGTTGCCCGTTGGTCGAAACTCGACCATAATAAATTTTAATATATTTTTGATAAGAACGCCATCTTCATTTCCCAAGACCAACTACTTTGTTTCCAAAATTTTTAGTGCGTCATCTGTGATCTTTTATCGTTATCATCAATATATTTGTTTGTGTGTGTCAAATGCATGGTAGTGTGAGTAATGTTTTAATTTATTAATTTAATGTACTTTATAAGCATTATTATTTGAAAAATATTAGCGTTCTGCACTTCTCTTACACATAAACTATAAGTGTGCCAAATTTTATGCTCCTGCGTCCTCGCACTTTTAGTAAAAAGCTGTCCAAATTTTTGGAATCACGTATTAATATATACTAGCTGACCCGGAAGACGTTGTTCTGTAATGAAAAAATTGGGGTGAGTCACCCTTATCACTAAGGGGTATGAAAATGATTCACCCTTATCACTTAGGGTTATAAAAAATAGGTGTTGGCCGATTCTCAGACCTACTCAATATGCTCACAAAATTTCAAGAAAATCAGTCAAGCCGTTTTAGAGGAGTACGGGAAAGAATATTGTGACACGAGAATTGTACACCAATGTATAAGACAATGCTCGTCATTGTATGCGTAGTCACCGTGACCAATGACTATTGACTATTTTAAATTGACTTATACCATGCCAGTAAGAAATCGGAAGCCGCACAGACCAAATTGGCACCTATTGCAATCACGCTTAAATTTATATAGATTATCGAAATATAAACAGAAATATAAGCCCAACAAAACTTCTATTTAAATTGAAACTAGATGACCTTCAACTTTCAATTTGTGAATTGTTATTTGTGGCTGCAATTTTTCTAGTATATGTTTTGAAAATATTATTGCCTTTATAAGCATTTATATCCTATGTCTATAGAATGTAGCCTAGATTTTCTGTAATATATCCCTCAAATACTAAATATCTCAACATTGGTTGTTTTTAAGATTCTTAAGACAAGTCTTTTATTGCTAGTATAGTATCATAAAGTCTTTAAATCACATATTTTAGTATGATATGTATTTTAATTTTATTTTTTTTCTGTCCCACAGCTTTTCTTTCCGCTTTTCTGGCTTCTACTACTTTAGTTCGTAAGATTTTTATTTTATTTTGCCCATTCTCTACCTCCCACGTCATTCTATCAACCATCGAGCATGGTCCATTTTCTCATTTTTCATGTGTCGAAACACATTTCAATTTCCAAACTCAGTTGCATGAAAAAATCATTTTTAATGTTATGAACATAACTTTTAAGTGGTGCCCGCCTACGTCTTTGTATTCTTATAAAGATCTACTTTCTGATGACGGTAGTTTATGAATGAGTCGCAAAGTTTCATTGGAGTCTACCACAGAGCTCTTAGGTGTTTTTATTGAAAACATTGCAATATTTTGCAACAGTTTGCGATGGATAAAGCTATTCACTAAAGACGAAAATTTCTTTTGTTTGTACAAAAAAATACAAATCACCCTTTAGGATTGTATATACAATGTCATAAGGTTTAAATTCCTTCAACATTATTTCATATATAACCTTCATCTTTTATCTCTAGACCAGATTATCTCAGATATCAATATCCGAATTTCCATTAAGATAATCTAAAATGTTCTCCTGAAGGTTAAAGATTACTTGCGCGTAATATTACTAATTTTGCATAATCTTGTGTTATTCGACATTTTGTTGGTGCATTTTAGAATAACTTTGCGATTACTGTAGAAAGTGAACATAGAACGTACCTTTGTTCAATGATTAATTAATTGTGTTTGTTCAAAATAATATTTAGTGTATTTTGTTAAATATCACGGATTACTATTTCTATAGATAGCTTAGCTTACTTGATGGGTGAATTTATGGTTCGATATGGTATGGTAATTGAAGTAAAGTAATCTGAACCAACCATTTGCTTTGAAGACAACCATGTTGTAGTTCTAGACACACCTGGTACGAGAGATAATTCCCATCCTTTGTGATATGAAAGAACAGGCAAAGCTTTTCACTAATAAGTGATGATCACTAGTTCGTCTGCATACGACATTAATATGTTATGATCGTAAAATTGTTCATCTGCCTTTCTGCAGCTTTTATTCAAAAACTTTTTTAGCGACACATATCTTCGCAAATATGTATATTTTTTCACAAGCAACAAAAGTAATTAATGTTTATTACAGGCGTTTTATAGTAAATGGAAAAGATGTTTATATTTGTAATTGTTATATGCTAAATCTTTAAAAAAGTTGGTATTTTCATTTACTCTCAAAATATAAAGTTAAAGTTGTTCAAGTGACTTAAAACATGTCGAGTAGTAGCGATGGGTTTATCCTGCCCCTTGCAAGGTCAATTTGTTTATACATCGTGAAACTATTGCGGGAATGCGAACAAACATCCATAAGTAAGTCACGTCTTATGATTTATTTTCGTAGAAATTATTTTTATATTTTCGTAGAAAGTACCATAAATTAGAATATAATGACTCTTTGAAGTATCTTGTAGTATATTATTGATGGGTTACATTTAATATTTTTTTAGATTTGGTTAATTCATCAATAAATTAAAAATTTGCATAGTTGGAAAAAACGAAAATTGTTTTGTAGGTTTTCATATTAAGTAGGTAACAATCAAAATTTAAAATGAAATATAACCTTTAAATGTCCAGTAATATCAGCTGTATTAGATGTTTTATTATGTATTTTAAACTCTATTGGTATTAACAAATATTTATAAAAGTTATTTGATAAGATTTTTTTAATAGAATAAAATAGCAATTGTACTGAAAATTCCATAGACGTGAATGAGTTTCCCCAAAACAAAAATTATTTTAATTGTGTGTAACTCAATACTACGTAATACTAGGTATATAGAATGAAGAATCCTCTAAAAATGAACATGTCTAAATTTGAAAAGAGTCTGACGTCTGTAATAAATTATAATTGATTACATCAGTGTTTATTTATTGAATAATAAGAGGAGTAGAAAATAGGTGCCTAAATAATGTTAAACGTAGCTTAAACTGGAGCTTTTTCTTTGAGTCTTCCATTTTCTTGTTTACTTAATTTGACTTGTTCACTTAGTTTGTGTTCATTGTATTTTAGATCTCAACCCAAAAAATATATTGTGTTCAAATAACTTTCGATCACCAACTTTGATACATTGACGGAAAAATGTCATAATTGTGAACATTTGTTTATTTATTCGGGATTTACTTCACAACGCCTTTGAACTAAAGAGAAACTATGACTACGCTTTATCCAAATATCTAATACCGAAAACAGATTCCCTTAAAAAAAGCGAACACCTAAAAATATGCTAACTTTAGATTTGAGGTTCTTCAATTTAAGTGTGTAGTAAACTAAATGTAAATGTGTTATATTATCCATAATATAATGTAATGATAAATCATTCTCTATGTTATTTATCTGAGGACTAGGCAAGCAGTAGTTGTTGCGTACCTATTTATTAATGTAGTCACATTTAGATAATCCTCTCCCCGTACATTAAAAAAAATAATGAAGTCTGTAAGGAACTTAAAGTAGACACTGTAGATAGCATATATAAAAGTAAACATAGAAGCTATTGAGCTTATCTATATTTTATAATCGTTTAATGATACAAATTTAGTAGAAAAGCTACATGAGGCTTAACGTTGTAAATAAAAAATGTAGTGTATGTGTGTGACAGTCTCACATAGTTTGTGTATTGATTTCTGAACGAAATGTTTCTTATTTTTAACCGACTGGGAAAAAGGATTAAAGTATATGTTCGATTACTATTTTTTCTATTGATTTCTCTCTTTTTTTTCTATTGATTTCTCTCTATTTTTCTATTATTGTCTAATTTCTACTTTGAACCGATTTTGAAAATTATCTTTTAATTCGAAAGAACGTACTTCCGAGGTGGTCCAAGAAAATCAGAAAAATAATAAATTTTTGTGTACACTACTTAAATGACATAATTATTGAAATCAAAGTCGTTACTTTGCAGTTTTAATGCACTTAAATTATATTGACACTAAAATTAGTTACTAAAGTTTTTTTTTTAGATACCAAAAAGTAAGCTTTCGCAATAATTTCTATTTCTTAGACCCTAGATTGAAACGGAAATAAAATCAATAAGTAGCATGCGCTGCCATCATCTACATTAGTTTTAGTTTTCAGAAGTATATTTATACTTTGTGATGGTCTACCAGCCGATTGAACCTTCAAATCAGCGAAACGATTGTGGCTAAAAGATGAACCATGTGACATTTATTTAATAATTCTTTTATTATAAACGCTGTTGTGAAAAAACGGGTGCCTTTGATTCTTTCGCAGTGTTAACTAATTACACCAAAAAAAGGACTGATACTTGTAAAATTTATCTGGCATGTCAGAGAAGTATCTTGGCCAAATACAAAACTGAATTTAAAATTTTTGAAAATAATAAACTTATGTTTATTACAAAAATTGTTTTGTAGGCAGGCAAATTGTGGCTTATAAGATAGAAAAATACTTTTGTTGTTTTGATCTGCAATTATAATTTTTGATGTTCAGTTGACGTAAGCGTATTTTCTTGTCAACTTTTTACCCCTAAAACCGTTGACACGGCAATAAGAGCCGATTAGTCCAAGCTACCAAGGTAAAAAAGAGATATTACCTCCGAATTTTTAGAACCTGCATCGATTTACATCAAGTTTTGGAATTAAGCTTATCTTCAAAATCTACCCTATTTCGACATGTGGAAATTATTCTAAGGCGTGAAAACTACCCCTTTTTGCAAAATTTTAAATAAAATTATAAGTATAAGCATTTAATGAGTAGAAAAAAACTTGTATGGATTAATTAAAAGTTGTTTATGACTCCAATACGATATTTATGAATTTTTTAACCCTGTTTGATGTATTTCATCCGTTTTAAAGCACCCCCTTTATAAAGTATGATAATATAAAAAATATGACTTCTAAAGACTTTTTTTCTGGATTAACTATGTTGAAATAACTCATTTTGTTTGTGTTCGACACAAAAATTTTACATCCCTAATGTTCAACCCATATAAATCACCCCTTGCTTCGAAAAAAAAATTAAAAAACA
Organism: Calephelis nemesis; assembly: GCA_002245505.1. Classification (NCBI taxonomy): domain Eukaryota; kingdom Metazoa; phylum Arthropoda; class Insecta; order Lepidoptera; family Riodinidae; genus Calephelis; species Calephelis nemesis. The sequence goes on along the minus strand of NJDD01004976.1, from coordinate 17,915 downwards.
TTATTTACATATAGACGTATATAATTTTTTTGATGACTTATTTATTGTGAATGAATTTTTTTTTTATTTGTACTTATTTGAATTTTTTTCATAAGTTTCTACCACTATAAATCACCCCCTATTTTAAAAAAAATTAATTAAAATACTTGCAGACGTATTTCTATATTTTTTTGGCTTATTTATTTCGAAATGACATGACATACATATATTTAGTTATGTATACACACACTCAAACGAGCATAAAACTCTTCACCAAAAAACCGGATGAAGTCAGCTGCTCCCCCTAGTTGGGGTAGAACTCACCCCCAAGCAAAAAGAACACATCGGGATAGGTAAGATTTTGCTTTTTGAGGTATTCCCTACATGCTGTCAAATTTCATGAAAATCTATGCAGGTTCAAAAAATTCGGATGTGAAAACCTTGGTAGCTTGGATTAGATATAATTAATACGCTTTTGAAATTCGAATTCGTATGTCTATATTCATGTCAACAGCTAAATGTGAGTCTTCCAACCGTCCGCGTCCAGATGACTTGGAAAAGATATCAAGTTAGGCCATTAAAAGAGAATGTTTTGAAAGAAATAAATGCTAACGATTTTTTGAGGAGTCAGGCGAAATAAGAAGTTGGTAGAAATCGCAAATTCTTAGATATGCATTGAAGAAGTGAAAAGAGTCAAAGTTAACACGTGGACAGTCAAGAAAAGGCTCCTAGCTGCCAACCCATGCCAACATGCACCTGTCACTCGACCCGCGGGTTGAACAGGTCCGTAAAAACGAAGTTTCTAGAGTCAAATTTAAATTTGCTTAAAATTTGCAATATGGACTCAAATGGATAAGAGCAGGATTTTATTCTCGGATTAGGCCCAGAATGTCATTATATAACATGAATCATCATCGATAACTGTTGCGAAGATTAGGGGAGAAATATTCAGAAGTGCGCTTTAAGAAATTCATTGCGTATTGTATGGGCATGACGCCCACGATGTAGACACGATAAGTTGGACGGAACGTACGGATTTGGTATTCATTGAAAGTGGACAGTAAACACAGTCTGGTACATAACGGAAGTCTTCATTTCATACCATTGTTGGACAGAATCCCATTTTTATGGTCGACAATGCTCGCGTTCACCGATCAAACAGTGTAGAAAACGTATTTGCAAGGAGTCGGTATTTGAAGTTTGAATTGGCTAGCCTCAAGTCCAGACCTCGATCCAGTCAAACATGTTTGGGACTTTCAAAAAAGACGTGAAAAATTTCTACAGCCCTCCAGCTCCAACACATAAGGGAGATGAAATGTGCTCTAAAAGTTACGGGATAAGGTCCCACTTCTGTGAGCGTATCTCGTAAGATATAATAAATTTGGCTTAAAGCGTGCCTAATAAAATGCATGGTGTAATTTTAACAAGAAGAGGCAAGGCACGATTTCAAAATTTTGCAGCTTATCATAATATATGGTATTATTAAAAGCAAAAAACTAGACTTTGTTATATCCGAGTAAACTTACTGTCCACTTTATTTATGGGAAGATATACCTATCCTACTGTTTTAATTTGCTCTATCTTCTTTCTACTGGTAAAACATAATAAATGCATTTTTTTATAAAAATGAGTTATAAATACAGTTCTATGTAACTTTCGACGCACCTTCTCCTGGTAAAATCCAATAAATGCTACGACTGTTTAACACGAATATAGTTGTGGGAAAAAAATGGTAAATGTAATAAAGTGTCAATTACAGTTCTGATGAATGGAAGTAAATTTACTTAAAGTTGTATTCAAGCAAAGCAGATACAAGTGAGACATGTTAAATCACTTTAACTTTTTTTTTTTAGGTCTAGTAACTACTTTATAGCTTTTTACAGAATGGTATAGAATGGTAAATTTTTGTAAGTAATTTTTTTTTTCAAATCAATACAGATAAACTTTAACGTTTGTATTTCATTCTGTATAGTAATTTTTACAGTAATCTTATATAATTATTGTCAAAAATTAATTTGAAATTTCAAATCGTAATATCTCAGTTCAACAAAACTTTCATTTTTTACATTTTACCAGTAAACAGACGATTTTATAATGAACTACGCGATAATTAATTTACGAGAAACCAACACGACAATTAAATTATGTAAAGACTTGCTGAGGCGCCCGTTTTTTGCAAAAGAGTTTAGTTCATATTTACTCAACGAGATGTTTTTCCCAGTATATAAATACTTATGTTTTAAGTATGTATCCTACGTAATAATTATTGCTTTATGGTTAAATTAGTAAGTCGCGTTGTAAAATATTTTTAGATTAGAAATAATCGGAAGACATGCAATACCTGTATAAACTTACTTAAACCATTCTTGAATAACTTCAATAGATTTTGATGCATTGTGTGTCGTTAAAGTTTTTACATCATTCCTCATTACTCGGGTATTATTTGTGTATTATGCACTCGCACGTTGGTTGTCGTATTATTTATTGCTAAACAAAGAATATTCTAAATTTTAGCATGTGCCGCGACACGGCCCCAGTCCCTGCCTGGCGCCGAAGCCCTGAACGCGCCAACTAGCCTTAGCAGTTTAACCCCTGACCACCAATTGCGTGAGGACTTCACCGTCCTCGCCAAAGACTTGGTCGCCAGTTTGAAGACAATAGTAGCTACACTGGTAAATATTTTTTATGTTAATTGTGAGTAATAAGTTGTGCACAATGATACACATTTTTTGTTATATTATTTTACCCAGATAAACGTAAAGTGTGTGTGCTTCGCGCACGTAATTATTTGATAATTAAGGAGATCATATTTTTCAATCCGCTTGACAGTTTCATGTGATCAAATTGTTGTTAGATTGAGACAAATAGCACAAATTGAATCTAAACTTGAGCAAATTATATATTTTTGTTAATTATAACAGTGCTAGAAAATTTTTGGTGTCTTTTTATTTGGAAAGCAATACCGCATTCCAAATCAAAAGAACAAAAATTATTTCAGCCAAATGAACACACTTTTTTTGATTTTGTAAAACGTGATTCACGAAATACTGGTTTAGTTCCGCTTTTAGACTAAGAAACAGAGAAGTTGGCGGGGCAATAAAAAATATGTTGTCGAAAACATTTTTTTTTTGTGTGGAAAGACGGCACAAAAAATGTCGACCGTAACGTAACACCATAATTAGAGAATTCATAGTAAAATGATGTAAAACGGGAAGTGTTTTAGCTATATGTCTGTCGGGGTACGAAGTTATAAAGAATACAACATGCAGGTGTGCGAGCGCGGGCGGCTGCGGGCGGCCATGGAAGCCCCTGAGCCCGCTGCCGGGGCCGGCTCGCTGCTGGCGGCGCTCCGCTCCAACCTCTCCACGGCACTGCATCAGAATTCTGGTGAGGGTCAACATGTCTACATGGCTGGGCTTAATCGTGCGCCTGTGCGTGCTCATCAGCGTCTGCTTAAGCAAATACTTATTGCGACTAAAAACAATGTTTGTTTAAAAAAAGAATATTTACAATGTGTGACATACGTTTACCAGTGTAGTGTTCAGATCCAATTAAATCACGGGTTGAAAATTGCTGTTGCATAAAATAAACGAAATAATGAAAAAAAAAATTGCGATGGAAACCAAAATAATGGTATTTGAAAGAGATGTAGCCAGAACTGATGTAAGAGTTTTGGTTGACGATGTAGTGCTGGAACAAGTGAATGAAATTGTATATCTTGGTTGTGCTTTTAGCAGGGATGGAAGGTACATCGCGGATGTAAGGAGGAGAGTGAGTGCAGGGAATAGTGTGAATGGAGCGTTGGGTAAGCTATTTCAAAGCGAGGTTTTGAGTCAAAAAGCTATAGTCGCTTTGCATAATTCTGTGCTTACCCCAACGTTATTGTATGGAAGCGAGAGTTGGGTATGTCAGAAAGAGCATGAAAGTAGGATAAATGCGGTCGAAATGAGAGCACTACACAAAATCTGTGTTGTAACGCTCGCTGATCGCATTCGTAACAGTGAGATCCGAGAAAGAGTGGGATTGAATGTGTTGGTGTTAAAATGCGAAAGGGCGTGTTCCGCTGGTCATGTGGAAATAATGACAGATGAAAGATTAACAAAGCAAATATACAATGCAAATGTGGATTGATGTAGGTACCCGGGGAGACCAAGGCTGACACTTCACGATCAGATCAATCGGGTATTATCCGAGGGTGGTGTCAAGAGTCTCCGAAACCGGCGTGTTTGTATGAAACGGGTAATGAATGTGAAGGAAGCAAGGCAGGATTGTCAGAATCGTAAGGTCTGGCACTCGATACTCTCTGCCTACCTCGTAAGGGACTTGGCGTGAATATATGTATGTATGTATGTAAAGATTGCAAGCACTGAAGTGACAGAAATAAGAAATGGATTAAGTAAATTAAAATTCTAGAACAAAATAACAATCGGTGTGTCCGGGTAACAAAAAAGCTCACGCTAGCGCGGTGGAATGTGCCACATTGTGTAAAGTGCGTGTGGTCCGTGGGCTGAATGCGTGTGCGCAAAAAAGTATGTTAGTTGTTGTGTTTGTAGTTTAGCGCACGTTTAATTGTATTATAATATAATGACTGGTAAAGTTTACTCCGCAGAGCTCCGGTCCCGCCTGTCGAGGATCCACGACGCGTCGGATCTGGCGGAAATTTCCACTGGCCACAACTCCGAACTCGTAAGTATAATATTGTTACTCGCTCGAAGAAAAAGAAAAGAAAATATATTTATTTGCGGAATATGTGTGTTGAAGTTGTTACAAAATTATTTAAGCTTTCCAACATATTCTACCACATTGTGGTGTGCAAATATTCAAATATTTTTAAACACTGATTATTTAGATACACAATGTTTAAATATTCATTCAACAAATAGTTTTATTCTTATTACAATTTGAATTAAAACTTACAAACAATTTTAAGACGTTAATAATTTTAACCCTGTCTACCGTAAACATAGACATATATATTACTTCGTAAGGACCCGGCTAAAGAACGCTTCAAGTGTCCGCAGCGCGTTGGCCCTAAAATATCGTTTTAGGGCCAACGCAGCTCAATCGTCCGATGGCGACCGATCCGACGACTCACTATCCTTAGTTAGTGCATGTGTTAATTGTAATTTACAAAAATGCCTAGTTGCGTCATAAAAAGATACAAAAATTATGACACAAAATTTAAAAAGGTACGTGGGATATCGTACCTTCAGTAAGTTAGCGTACAATAGTGTTATTATTTTAACTATCAATAAATGAAAATCATTTTAAAGCAAATATCTCTGCAGACACACGATTGCGTTGTCACGTGGTTGTCACATGACACAGTACCGCGGAAGGCGATGTAACCTTGTAAAGACGTTCCTATTTTTTATGTTTTTGTTACTCTGGGTATTGTTTACTGTACTAATTTTTAAAAACTGTATTCTGTTTTTTTTTTAATTTTTCTTAGTAATAAAAAACATAGTTTAATCATAAAAATACCCACATGATTCGTTTATTCGTTATATCGTTGACAATAATTAGTCGTTATTGAACGAAAATCATAATTTTAAAGAGAGTGATTATTCAAATAATTTTTCTTTTAGGGTTTTCAATTTTATGTCAGTAACTATTTTTACTTTACTGTTAATGATAACATAATTTATTACCAAAATTTTTATTTAAATTTATTTATAAGGAATTCTACATTTCCTAAAAACGACAAGTTACAAGCTACGCTTCCTCCGTTATAAGACCTAAAGTAATACGCTTTCTGAAGCGATCCCATTACACAAAAAGCTTCAATTATAAATGATAAAAATATTACTACATTAAAGATTACCTAGTGATCCTGTTCGTAAAGTACATTGAAGTCTTCTTATACGGGCACAACGAAAAGAACTTTGCTACGTAAAAATACTATATATGCTCTATTCAGTTTTCTGACAATCAAAAATAAAATAAATATTTTGTTATAAATCATAATTATTACGCTCGACACGTTAGTACAAGGTCACATAATACTCTGTACGCAGCGCGTAATCGCGTTGCGTATATTGGCTACTAGATGACGTTGTTTTTGGCTTGTATGAAAAATTTTATGTCATTTGTTCTGACGGGCGTATCCTTCCCTTTGAAATCATTGACCGTAAACTACCACCGTTTCCAAACCTAGCCAGTCTTAAGAAGAAACGGCGAAACAAACTCCCCGGCAGCCAGTACTATAACGTATCGTCCTTGTAGTACCATCGTTTCCAAATATAGACCGGTTTCTGTCTGCAATTTCTTGCAGACCAGAAACCGGGCTATATTTCTGTCTGCAATTTCTTGCACACAGAAATATTATAGTGTTAAAGATTTTCATATTTAACACTATAATATTTCTAATTACTAATATTTTTCTTTTTGTTTTATTTATTTTTCCATTAATTTTTTACGTTACTAACCCTGATATGGACTATGTCTGAAATAAAATTATTTTATTTTATTTTTTTAATATGTCTTATCTAACAACAAGTCAAATAACTTCTTTTGAAATCTTTGTAATGGCAATGATTTAAGATTATCAGGAATCTGGAACGAACGAACGCGACTGTGGTCTATAAAAAACCAATTAACTCGGTTTCATTTATATCGCTTTTCACAGTAGATATGTAACTTGAGTCACTATAAAACATAAGACTCACGCGCGCACCAGTAATATATACTAATCATTACATATTTCAATTAAATCGCATCGTAGAGCTTATACAAGTATTTATATTCATGCAATGTCATATAATTAATTCAACACGACCCTTTGTTAGTTTGGCTAAAGACCCTAGAGCTAAACTTACCCGACATTACACCGAAGACATCCGGGACCTCAGCCTGTACGAGATTCGGAAGGCCCCGAAACAATTGAAGCACAATAAAGCGCCGGGGGATGATGGAATTTCTGCTGAGCTGCTGATAGCGGGTGGAATGCCAGTGCTTAAGGTCCTCGAGACGCTATTTATTTCCACTATTCTCGAAGGCAGTGTTCCAGAAGCGTGGACCAGAAGTGTAGTGGTTCCCTTTTTCAAGAAAAGTGATAAACCTTATTGAAAAATTATAGACCCATCTCACTTCTGAGTCACGTTTACAAGTTGTTTTCAAGGGTCATCACGAACCGACTATCACGCAGTGTACGGGCTTCGACCGTACATTGATCATATGCTTAGGCATAATGCAGCATCAGCAGTTTTCATTTTCATACTTTACATCAGTTCGTATCCGACCTCCGCGTCGTGCGTTCTCATCAAATCAATATCATTATCAATATCAAGATCAAATCATATTAATCAAGCTTGTCGCTCGTCTAGCCTCTATCATAATCAATAAATACTAAATAATCAAATATCATATAATCATTTTATCATAGTTTTAAGTGTAGCCTTGAGGAGGTCTACACAAGAATGCGTGAGAAGAAAAAAATAAAAGAATGTCATAAAAAAAAAGAATTTATATTGTACCAAATTAACTGATCATTTATTGGTGGTAGGTCGTAGGTTCTGGGAAAACCTTATACTTGATAC
>NJDD01004975.1:42542-53763 GCA_002245505.1 Calephelis nemesis | reverse complement strand
ACATCAGTATATCATTAACGAAAAACACACAAAGAAATTATGATATACCTACGTATATCAAAAATAGCAAAATTGGTTAAAAATCCCTAATTCCCTATTAACAATATAAATGCGAAAGTAACTCTGTCTGTCTGTCTGTTACGCTTTCACGCTTAAACCAGTAAACCTCTTTGCGTAAAGTAAAAAAAACCTTTAAAAGTAAACAGTAAATTTTTATTTGTTTTTTTTTGTTGCCCGGACCAGAAATAGAACAAAAGATCTCAAGAAGTAATTCCGAAGACGGACGGTTAGACCTCAGAGACTATACGTATATTTCTAAAATTTAAAAAGAAATCTATTAGAGGTTTCCATAACTTGCTATACAGTTTAATTTAACAGGATTTGCCGAAGTGCAGATAAAACTGTAAACACAATAACGTATTCCTACTATTTATCTGAGGTGAAATTAGAAAAGAGACAGTGCATGTTCAGTTTTGACGGCAAAATTGCTGAATTGATTTTAACATTTACAAAAAAATAGATGAAACTTTGGATAGCGATATAGGCTACATTTTATCTTAAAATTTTATCAAATTAGTAGACCACGCGGGCGAAGCCGCGGGTAACAGCTAGTACTGGATATTAAAAAAATCGCACAACAATTTAAATCAATATTCATATTTTGTTTTTTTACATTATATTTGAATTTTAAATACAATCATAGTGTTGTTGTATTATAAAGATTAAACTGTTTTTTTATATATAGTAGTATTTTACAAAAGTTAAAAATACGTTTTTACAAATTTTAAAGAATGAATTTCGCCCCATGCAGGATTTGAACTTGTACTCTTTAGTCTCAAGCCAACAACAACCATTTAAGCTATTGAGGATTCAAATCCTGTAAATTCAAAAAGTATTACTTCCTTTCTTTACTGTTTATGCGGGTAGTTATGTCCTCTAGATACACAGTTCTGATTAATTATATGTTATATGTTTGCAGAAAATGCTGAATACTTTAGCAACATCACAGAATACATAAAAAAATTAGGATTACAGAGTTGGGAACACATTCAAGAAGAACCAGAAAGTTTAAGTGAAGAGATGAGACATTTAACAGAACAAACTCAAGACTTGGCTTTTACAAACTATAAGACATTTGTTGAAACAGCTGATGTTTCCAGAACAATCACTAGCGACTTGGGAAAATCTAAAGAATCTTTATCTCAGTTTCTGGGCGACGTACCAATATTTACCGAACAGTGTGAGACATTTTCTCAAGTAGCTGGCAACATTCTTCAAGAAAAAAAGTAAGTGTTTATTATAATTATATAAAAAATAAACACAGTCAATCTTAAAAATGTAGTTTTTATGTTTATGTAGTAATTTTTTTCTCTTTATTTGAGATAACACAAATATTTCTACTCAGAAGGAGTAGCATAGACCATCTGTCTCTCTGCCAGACAGCTTGTAAGAGACAAGGAGACACAGGTTATTACCAACAAGATCACCGATGGTAGAGAGGTGCAGCAATTGACCGGGTAGAAATTCATTGTCTTGACTATTTCTGCCGTCATAATGACAGTGCTATGTTCCAGTCAAGAAGGTAGGGTAGCCAGTAAACTTGCATGATTGGCCTAACAATCGGGGTACATGACAGCAACACACTAGGCCTCATATCACATAACACAGGTGTCTATAGGCTGCAGTTATCTCCTACCTTGAAGAAAGCTGTGTGCATATTATTTATTAAACAAGTGTTCTCAAATTAGGTAACTTTATTTCAGCTAGGGATTTAGAATAAGTACCTAAAAATGTAGAAAATAATAAAAAAAAATCTTAAATGAAATGGAGTAATAAGAAAATAGTTATTCTCGCTAAAAAGACAGTACTCCTAGCTGTTTTAACCAAACCAACCAACAAAACTTTTACGGAAAATTACAAGTGCCATAATTTGTTTATTTTGAGTCTGATTTTTTTACTATTTTTTAATTATCCAGAATGTCCAGCCACAATTTTGAACACTAATTTGAAAATACCTTATATATTTATTTATTATTATTATTAGTGGTCAACACCTCTCATGTAAGAAAAACAAATGTTTGCATAAATAGATTACTTACTGATTAAGAATACATATGTCACAGTAGAACTTCCTATTTTTTCACAAGTTAATATTTCCAACTAAATAAAAAGAAATTTAATACAGTGAATAATAGATAGATTTTTTTTTATTTTTTTTTCCTTTCTTTAAAATTTATAGAATATTATCCCAAGCACAGGGCAAGTGCTAAAATAAAAATACGTTAATAAAGCACCCATCATGAGAAGCTATAAATTATGTAAACAAACATCTTTTACCAAGTATTTTCTTTGACTTCGAGACAACAATAAACTGACCATATTCAATCGAAATAAAAAATAGACGGGTTATATGAAAGTAACAACCTATTTAATTTAGTCGGATCATATCTAACAACTGACGTTTGAGTGTCTTGGTACGGGGACGTGCCGGTCGCCGGGAATGCAAACCATCGGTTCGTCTTTTGGAAATAAACGCGTCATTCGAGTTTTGAATTTTTCATTGCTTTGTTAAAATCGCGGATTTGGTTGTTATTGTTAATTTTTTTATCTTTTCGTTATCACTTTGTTATTGTTGTTAGTTTTGCTAATTGTTGCCTTAATTTTAATTTTTTTTATCCATTATTTGTTATTGCGTATTAACATATAATGAAGCCAGTACCCAGTACATCTAAGGAAATCAATTTGCCACGAAAAAAATGTCAAAACATACGTAATTTATTATACATATTTAAATTATTAATTAATTAAATATTAAAAAAAATACTTTTATCTTTGAACCAAATGTTGTTAACTCCCGAACATTTGTTTACATAATTTATAGCTTTTCATGACGGGTGCTTTAGATAGATGTTAACCATACCACCTCCTTCTTTTTTTTGAAGTACTCTAAAAGCATAATGTTGAGGCAGAAGTATATTTTTGTATGTTCTTTTTAAGAGGGGAGAAATCCAACAAATTATGCAAGTATTGATGTTTTTTCAGTTGTCAGTTTCAACAGAGTTTAGACTCACTTTTGCTTGAGCTTTACAATTTTTGTCACTGTCACCGGACTATTAGGAGGTTTAGCAAAGGAAAATGTGACTTTTTTGTATATATACAGGTTTTCTCTAATGAATTCTTAAATGCTAGGATTTATAGTCCTGCTAATTATCCCTACCATTAAAGCTGAATATTATTTTAATAGTACTAACCATCATAGGAATAAGAGAATCTTATGACACAGCTATAAAGTAGCATTCATTAGAGGACATTTAGCAACATGGAAATAATGCTGCTTTGAGTGTACCTATCATATAATTGTGTAGCATATAATATATTAAGACAGCTTAATAAATTTTCCAGGAGATACAGCAACATTAGAAATCAAAGCGACAAATTATTAGAGCTGCTAGAGTTACCCTCTTTGATGAGGGAAGCACTAAATGCTGAGGACTATGAATGTGCATTGGATATATTTACGTTCATTCGTAACTTATCAAATCGTTACGCAGAGATACCTATTGTCCAAGTGAGTATAAATATTTACTACCAAAGCATTAAATGTTCTTAAAAAAATTCCCCCGCCCATGTTTGTGTTTTGTCTATTCGTAATAAAGTCAAAAACTTAACAGGTCATTGTACAGTATTCTTCATTATGTAGAATGATTCTTAAGAAAGTTTTAGATGTACAATTAATTTTGGTTTTGTATAAATAGGTTGAAATATGACCATAATTGTTGGGAAAATCATATAATTTTCATTAAAGACAATGGCTCTTTTATAGATATAGAAAAAAGTCCCCAAGGGTAATTGGTCTACACTTTAAAGATAACTTTCCATACCCAAACTAACTTTTAAAAAAATTAATTATGCTGTTGGTACCTAATTGCAAAGTTATTCAAACAGAGACAGACAGTGCAGTGTTTTTCAAATAAAACATCAGATGGCTGGTATTATAGATATTTGTAATAGTAAATTGAAGAACAAATTTAGATAACAAAATCATATAATTATAGCATCTTAACAAAAATTGTGACCAGTTTTTATTAATCTTTTATGTTTACATTGTTTCAGAACACCACCAATGAAATAATGACTTTGTGGTTTGAAACACTGTACCACCTTTTTAATCAACTCCATTATGACTTGCCGTTGCCGCAGTGTTTGCAGGTAAAGTTTCTTAATGTGTAATTTTATTGGAGTTTACTCCTTAGGAAACGATTTGAGTTATAAGGCCCGGAACGGAAATTTTATGACGAGTAAAATAAAGTGTAACACGAGGCGTTGAGGCGTTACGTAGAAAGAGACAAACATAATATATATCTTGTGGATTGAACGTGTAAAAGAATGAGATGGAATACATTACACAGCGTATCTCAATCTCGGAATCTACTCCTGCGCGATACTTCGTAGTCTCCGTGCAGGAGGAGTCGCTATCTATCAAAATACTGGCTATTTGGATCACACTTCTAATGTCTGCGATGATACTAAATTAAGAAGAATTAACATAACCAAACCTTGCAATATACATTTCGTAAAGAGTAAACTCCAATTGTGCGTCGTAGCTGACACACACACATTTTTTTGTTATTATTTTATCCATTTGTTCCAAGTTTTTCTTCCATTACAAATATTTTTTTTTGGGAATTTTCTTATTTTGTGTCTTTATTTTGAAACTAACATATTATGTCATTATATTAAGTCAGTTCTAAGTCTAAAGTGAAGCGGTTGCATCATTATCTAAGCCCTTCAAGTGACATTAATGAATGAATGAACTCTTTACTATGCTCAATCAAACTTACAACAAAGTAAATACAAAAAAGTTAAATAGAAATAAGGAATAATAATGTGATATGGCAAAAATAAAAAGAAAATACAAGATACATCAATTTCTTTAACCAAACAAAATAGTAAAAAATAAATAAATATCCCCAGACATATAACACAAATTTAATATAACTCCAAAGTAAGCAAATCATATGTTTTAATTACGGGTCACCATTACTAATCTATATATTAATATGTGATGCCAAAACTTTGGACCTCTTTTTACGTAAATTGCACAGAAGCAGGAGCATAAAATTTGGCACACTTATAGTTTATGTGTAGGAGAAGTGCAGAACGCTAATATTTTTCAATAATAATGCTTATAAAGTAGGTACATTAAATCAATAAATAAAACATACTACTTAATACAAATATTGCTCATAATATTATTACATTATTATTATTATCATTCAGATACTAGGATATTTGCGACGGGCCAACACTGTTTTCAAGTCGACTGATTATCACCACAACAAACTGAATAGCTCGGATATGTCGGATGGTCTGCATTTACATTTTCTCAAGGCGAGGAATGCTTGGTTTGAGAATGCTTTGGAAGAAGCTAAATCCACTGAATGTAAGCTAAGTTTTTGTAATATTTTACTATTAAAATATCCCTTAATAAGGCGCAAGCCTGTGTGAAAGTAACTACAAAATTGAAGGTGAATTTAGAGTACATTGATACCACTTATTTCAAAAAAATATAGTTTAAAGAGGGGGGGGGGGACATGGAAACCCCCTTTTTTGCGGTGGGAAATTAATTCCCCTTTCCCGATTCTGTCTGTACACTTTTGGTCGAAGTAGGAAAATAATACCCCTTGCCCGGTAAGGTTAGATACATTTACTGTACTTTCGTTGTTATTCTAATATAAGTGTTTCTTCCTTGCTTCGGTTGTTATAATTTTTTTTAGAATTAATTATTATTTTTATATTTTGATAAATGAAAAAATGACGAATATGGAATCATATCTTTATTAGTAATTTTAAAATTTTAATTAATCCTGAGGTGAAGCCTCATGAAAAGATTTAAAACAGTTTTTTGCACATAGTGCTACTCGACAAGTTGAACACATTATTTTAGTTCTCTTTTCCTCCTTCTTGGTGCTGCAGAAACGACACCTTTTATAGCTATTGCCTTCCTCAGGGAGATGAATTCCAACGTTGAGGAGGCGGATCTCATCAGGCACGCCGAAGTTTGAGACTTTTTTGTTCTTGAAAACAACTCTTCGATTTTTTTTGCTTGAATAGTTTGAAATCATCTCACGAGCCAGTCATAATCTGAACTGTCGATGTGGATGCGTACTTACAACGTGGACAGTGTTGTAGTTAATGTAACTGTTAATTATTGACGCATCAAACATAAAAAAGAAAAGTCTCTCCAAAAATTTTCGACACTTACGATTGATGGGATATGACGATCGAAAGTTATCGAAGTGATCTACGCCTCCCATGACGAGCGTGTAGCTTGCAATAGCTTTGGGGCAGAGGACTTCTTTCCTTGTCCCATCTTTTTGAGTTCTTTTAACCAATATTGCATAAGTTGGATGGTGAGCTGTCGTAAGAACAGTAACATCTCGGGTATCAAGCCACTTAATGGATGTAATAGGTTTTGCAGTTATAATATAGCTGCAAATTGATTCTTTTCCAGTTTTAGATGTTTAGGCTGAGATTTCTTTAGTATATCTGCCAAATCTTTTCTATTTCTTCTTACTGTACCTACAGAAAAGATTTTTCTTTCATACAAATCATCCAGCAAATTGCAGCTTGTAAAGAAATTATCAAATGCAAGGAGTGTTTTTGGAGGAAGATCAGTAGAAAGTTTTGCAACAACATTGTATCCTAGACCTTCGTCTTCCATATTGTCTCCTTTCCCCGTATAAACCTCAAATTGATAGAGGTAGCCTGTTTTTGAGTCACAACGCGCCCAGACCTTGAACCCACGTTTAATGGGTTTTTACTCATCTATTGACTGTGTACTAGAATTAACTGTCTCTTGCTAAAACACTTTATTTAGTTCCGTAATCATTGGTCTCAATTTGTACAATTTGTCATATTCTGGTGAGTCCCTCCTCGGTTCATTCTCATTGTCATTGATGTGCAAATTTTCAGTGATTTTTTAAAATCTTTTATAATTTTTGAGATTTCGGGATTATTATAAAAAGGATCATTTGACCAGTAGAGTTCCATGTCGGGCAATGGGTTTAGGCCCATCATAATTAATATCCCAAGTTACGCCTTAATTTCTTCTGCTGATACTGGTGTATAGTGGTTACTGTTTTGCTGACTTGCATATCTATTGGTTTGTTCAACTAGGATTTGAATCAAATATTCTGGAAAAAATCTATTAAAAACATCAATGGGGCGAGTTTTCTGATTATATGCAGATTGTGGTTGAATTGGATTAATGAATTCTGGAATATTATGTATTTCTTTTTCTATTTTCCACTCTCGTGGTTGTCTTGGCCTGGATACATTGCAAGCTCTTCTTTGCCTTGAATGATGTTCCGATACTTGATTTACTGTTTCAGTAACATTGTGGATAGAAGGTTCCGCACTTGTGTCATCTGTGTGAATGGGATAATCGTAACTGGTTTCATGGAATATCTCATCAATACATTGGGCTATCTCGATTTCTCTATATTGAGATTCACTATTTCTCTCCATTCTTCTTGTGTTGTATGTTCTATCATCTGCGTTGGTGAAACCTCATTTAGTTGTTCCGATCTCTCGCTTACTCTAATAATCGTGCTGTTTCCTTCTAAAACATCCTCAGTGAACTTTCCGAATATAATCCTGTACATTCAATATTTTCTTCTAAAATATGAGAAGCACCTAAAATTTCCTCAAGACAAGACGACTTTCGATAATGGAATGTTCAATCACATTTAGGTTATCTGCTGGGCTGGTAACAGCGGTTGCCTGATAATAGGCATCATCGTCAAAGTCTATGTCAGATAAATCACACAGGTTATCCACGATGGCTTCCAACTCCGCCGCGCTATGAATTCTCTTATTTTTCCTATTCATGGTCTATAAAACCTGTAGGTAAATATACAAATGATGAACATGTCATTCAAAAAACAGCCATAAACAGAAAATTTGACTAGAAGGAGTTGGGGCTGACAAATGTATTTTTCATATAGATAGTTACGTGTCTAAGTGCAGGCGCAATCGTGCAAAGGGAAATTATTTCCCACTTTGTAATTTGAACTTTTTACAGGTAAAAATCGCTAGAATCCATATGAAAACTATACTAAACACTTCTGGAATAATCTATTTATACGAAATATATAACATATTCTACTTACAGAAATCTTTGTCGAACTATTTAAATATTTTTCTTCAAGGTTTCCGTAAAATAACCGTCGTCGGGCACTACTTTCACGTCATGTCATTTTGACATTGACATAACATCCATAAGATGACATTATTGCCAAATGTATTGCCAGTTTAGAAATTTTAAATTAACCGAGAAGCTGCTAAGTATACTTGCGTTCATTTAAAGGTTAAACGTCATGTAAAATTAAATATTTTTCAAAAGAAGTCTTGGTGGGAAATTATATCCTCTTGCCTTATTAAGGGATATGCAAGCTACTATACTACTGCCTTTAAAAAGGTTTCTAAAGAAGCTATTTTACTTGTTAGATAGCTTACTATAGTGTAAAAGAATTTTTGTGCAGAAAAGTTTTAACTGATTTTTCTTCTTATGTAAATGTCATAGCAAATAATATATTCTTGGTTGCCGAGTAGTTTGTTTTACCGTTTCTTCTCCTGACTGGCTAGGTTTGGAAATGGTGGTTGATTATTGTAGTTAGGGTTAAACCTAATCAGATTATAAAATTTTATTCAAATATTAAAACGTAAGCACTACGTAGTATAAAACAAAGTTGCTTCCTCTGTCCCTTTGTATGATTAAATCTTTAAAACTACGCAACGGATTTTGATGTGGTTTTTTTCAATAGATAAAATGATTGAAGAGGAAGGTTTATATGTAAATTTCATATTCGTGCGAAGCCGGGGGAGGCCGCTAGTATGTTATAAATGTAAATAATATAATTGAATGAATTTAAAAATATTTGCACACGGTAATGTGGTATAAATGTTACCACACATATTCAGTAAATAAATATATTTCATATCGTTTACCTAGTGATCAATAGTTTTCAAAAATTGCGATAACACTCTTGCGTAGTATTTCCCAAAGAGGCGGGTAACACCGCCTTGTTAGCGCTGCAGGCCAGAGGGGCAGTAAGAAGCCCAGAAAAATTTCAGGTTGGTGTCTGTATTCGGCGTGAATTTTTTACCATCTTGAAATCCTTGTTTGCTTTCCAATAACATAAAAAATCCAAATGATAGAGCATGGAGGTGGCAGAAAACGGTCTTATCATATGTAGATCACTCCAACGAAAGCTGCACTACTTCTGGTCTATTACAACTAAATTAAGTGAATTGAGCTATTTGGTATAAAACGAATACGATGGTTTGACAGTCAGTAGATGTATAAAGTCGTAGTATGAATGAAATTATTTTATTTTTAATGAATAAATGATCTTCTCGTATTACGACTACACTTAAGATTAAATATTAAGCATGTACCTACAGTATGGATGTGATGGACAAAAATAGCATATTTTTTTTGTAATTGAAGCAAAAGAAAATTGCGTGATATTTGCCGAGACCCAACGTAAGATGAGGTGAGATTTGAATCGACCCCCTCCCCCCCCTTAAACATTTCACGTAATTTGTGGACACCCCCTAACAAAATAAATACCCCTGAACAAGGTACACAAATTTAATCTAACGCCAAAGTAAGCAAATTATATACTTGTGTTATGGGTGTTAGTCAACGATACTAGGTAATACATAGAAAAATGGGCAACAAAAGCGAGTCTCGACAAAAAAAATGATATGTGTATTTTAAATTTTCCAATTAAAATAACGTTGTCCGGGATTTGAAATGTGTCCGATTGACGATAGACGATAGGCTTGCTACCTATCAAATTGTGGGACGTAGCATTCTCGGCTAATCGTGGGTGCCCTGGTTGTGCCTCTGCCTACTCCTTCGAGGATATGGGCTTGAAGATACTTCCTTTTTTTTCTTAGACAATTTTCATCAGATAATTTAAACGAGGGATTTTGTACAAATGTACTTATCTATATAATATTAACAAACATTTGCATTTGGCGAAAACGTGATTAATATACGGTCGCACTCAGAAACATTACTTATCTTTTTGTCAGTTATCAAGTCGATGTATATGTACCTTGTATATATAGTAGTATTTTCCGATATTTATACTTATGTAGGTATATTTAAGTAAATATAGTCATGTTTATATTATTTATATACTAGCTGTTACCCGCGGCTTCGCCCGCGTAATCTACTAATTTGATATTTAGCTCTCCAACACTGCTCGTTAAAATTTTAAGATGAAACGTAGCCTATATCGCTATCCAAAGTTTCATCTATTTTTTTGTAAATATTAAAATCGATTCAGCAATTTTGCCGTCAAAACTGAATATAGGTACACTTTGTCTTTTTTAATTTCACCTCAGATAAATCGTAGGAATACCTTATTGTGTTTACAGTTTTATCTGCACTTCGGCAAATCCTGTGAAATTAAATTAGTTAATCCTGTGAAATAAAATTAAATTTGTTATGGAAACCTCTAACAGATTTTTTTTCGAAATTTTAGAAATATACATATCGTCTCTGAGGTCTAACCGTCCGT
The DNA here is from genome assembly GCA_002245505.1 of Calephelis nemesis. Lineage (NCBI taxonomy): Eukaryota > Metazoa > Arthropoda > Insecta > Lepidoptera > Riodinidae > Calephelis > Calephelis nemesis. The sequence continues at coordinate 43,165 of NJDD01004975.1, read as the reverse complement.
TTTCGGAATTATTTCTTGAGATCTTGGGTTCTATTTCCGGTCCGGGCAACAAAGAAAAAGCAAATAAAAAATGTTAAGTTTAAATTTTCTACTAAAAGTAACGGTGCCACTTGCCCTGGATTGGATAAGTGCTCGGCTACAGTCAACTACCACATTGTGGGACTTAATGTCTTCGGCTAGTCGTGAGTGCTCTGGTTTTGCAGTTAGGCAGAACTAACCCTTCGGGGATATCTTCAGGAACTCACATTTAGAAATTGTAGCAACAAAATTAAACTCTTCAGCTTTTTGATATTAGTATGAACCGATTCTGTGATAAATTTGACCTTGCACAGAAAAATGTGGCAGAACATCCTGGCATAACGATATGTCTACCTACTCCAAACGACGTCATTTGAAAACAATCATTGCATTTGCAAAAAAAATGCTAAGAATCTTCGAGATTCATCAGAATTGCACAATAAAAGAGAATTTAGCGGCTCAGCTGGTTTACCAAGCAAAAGTAATAATATCTTACAATTAACACAACCCTGCGTTTCATCTTTGAATTTTAAGGGATCACAATGCTGACATTTTTTAATAATTTTTCCAATTAATATCAAAGGAGGATTTTTATACTGTAACGT
>NJDD01004975.1:3182-24623 GCA_002245505.1 Calephelis nemesis | reverse complement strand
GGTGTCAATTACACCCTGTATAATAATGGCCATAATATGCTATCATAATATTATAAGTTCCATGTTGTAAGGTCATGGAAAACAATAAAACCACTCATACTCAACCTACTCAACTACAATACTCAACCTTTTTCTGTATGTTGAGGAGTTCTTCCTTCAATTTGTTCTTTTTGTCTGCTTTGACTTGTAACTTTTTGTTGTATGCATTGATTTTAGACTGAATGCTTTTTATGTTTGCTCTCAATGTGCTTATTTTTTGTTTCAAATCTTTCTGTTTCTCTAACGCTTCATCTAAATTAAAATCTGTTTCGATACCTTCACACTGAGCTTTAATTGCTTCGAACTGCAAAAAACAAAATACAATTTATTTATGAACTTGCAGTTTTTTCATTATTAAAAACATTGTTAAAAAGAATAGATCATCTGCCTCTCTGCCAGGCAGCTAGAAAAAGGCGAAAATTAGTTAATATATTGGTCATTACCAACAAGACTACTGGTCTGTGCTGAGTGCTGTGCAGCAACTTTAACCTACTCCTGCCGTCATATTATTTTTTGTCCCGGAAGGTAGGGTAGCAGGCAGGTGCACCTGTAACATCTACGGTGTCTAAAGGTCACGGTTGTTTCTAACATAAAAAAAGCAGAGATTTATAATATATTACCAATATCAGTGGAAAATGATAACTAATTTCCATCACTCTATTTAAAAAAGATATGGTCTATTATCGACGAGGCAGTTGGGAGGACACATTATCATCAATACATGGTTCTTTGCAACTACCACCGTGTGCTTGACAAAGTTAGAAGGGTTAGGCAAAGTTGTGATTGGGAGGTTTGGGTAGTAAGTAAACTCACTCGTACTTAAGCCTGTCTAGCTTCAGGTTGGCAGTCAACTTTTGTGTCTTACGTATGTGCTAGCCTCCCTGTGCTTTAAAATATATCTCAAAAAGTTCAAAAATTCTCACTTACATCTTTAGTATGTTTCTTAACTTCGTTGGTGTAGCGGTCAATCAGTGGCATGTCTCCGTGTATTTGTCTGGCTGTTTGCAATTTCTTTTCTGGCTCTACAATAGACGCTGACAATTCTTCCATTTTTTCAGTCAAAGTTGAGACTTCCTAAAGCAAATAAAATAATTAGTAAAATGTAGTTTTAATAAAAAAATATGTATGCAAGTGCATTATTCACGCTAAACATTTTAACACTTTTATGTCATACAAATCTTGAAATAAAAATATATTATGCCATAAAAATGCTCAAGTAATTTGTTTACAATGGTTGTAATTCTGTTAGCACATGACTTAAAATAATTTAAATAAATTTCAGGCTTACAGGATTAAGATATATTTATCGAAACATTATTGTACAAAAAAATAGTGAATACAAAAAGTGGAGTTGACTCTCTCTCAGTAAACCTACAGACTATCAAAGATTAGGTACACAAAATTTTATAAAAACGTAAACTTATGGATATTACTTCGTATATGTAATCTTAAAAAAAATTATCAACATGCAAAATTTGATAGTTTTAACTATAATTTAAGTAAATTTTAGTTCGCGCCAACAGAATTGCCACCATATATATCAATTTGAGTAGAATCGCAAGGGTTTACTGACGCGGGAGATCACTATGTAAGTTTGTGTTACCTTGTCCAAGTCAGCGAGCTTCTGCTCTAATTTAGGTATGTCCTTCTCCTTGAGGCTGGTGACCTTCTCGTTCAAAGACCTCAAGCCCAACAGGTCATCCTTCTTCGCCGACTCCTCTTGCAGTTCCGCAGTAACCTTCTCCAACTTCTCCGGTATGTTTATGCCTTGCTGTGTCAATTGTGTGATCAAATCGGAAACCTGTAATACGAAGGTGAAATTAATTGTTATTAATTTTTGAAAGTTTTTGAAGTGAAACTGCTTCAGAATCGTTGTGATTTCAAAACGGGTACAACGGAAAAACGACAGGTAAGAGACACAAATATATATTCATCTCATTCTTATGTCGATTTACTGAAATTTCATTTCTATCGTGTGTGAATTGCACAAACACACCTTTTTTATGTAAATCTAAATAAAATTATTTAATTTGCAATTTTCCGCCAAAAGATGTGTATACGTATTATGGCGTAACAAAACAGACAAAATAGTGCGCTAAGAATGATAACTAAGAACGCAAATTAAATAATTTTATTTAGATTTAAGTATAAATTTCCGCAAAGTAACGCCTTCTTCTATCAATTTCCTTTTTTATGTTTTAGTAATGTAAATGTCATTTAAGGTTTGCCACATACATGCGGACTTTCTTCACGAAATTCCGTTAATCCACCACTTAAGTGCATGTTGAACGCTCTGAAGCAGTTTTTCCCAAACCTTTTTCTGTCATGGCCCGATAATTTTTCCAAACCTTACAAAAACCTGCCCAAAAAATAACCATTAATAAAGGTAATAGACATATTTTTGAAATGATACTATGCTACCTTACTTTGATACCCACTTTGATAAAAAAAACCCGCCTCGGGCCTTTTACTATTTTCGGGCACCATTTTGAAAATGTACAAACTATTCAACTACACTATCCAGCTTTACTTCAAGAACACCTTATGTGTTAAAAACTGTCCAGCCGTATGTCTAGGGCGTGACAAAGAAATGGACGTACATACATACACTCGAAAAAAATTCCCCTCCTTGTCACGGGATCGGATTAAAAGTATATGTATACCTCAGTTTCATTCTCAAATCCACGGCTGCAAAGTGGACAGCAGTTGTTCGCTGCAAGTTGTTCTTTGTACTTCGTCAGAATAAACATGGAAGACTGGAGCATGTTTTGTTCATCCTGAAAATAAAAAAAATTGTTTAAAAGTGGGTGTGCGTACTCTTACGTTTAACTTGATTAATTTTGATGCAATGTATTTGAAATTATAAGCTCTGCTAAGTTTTATGGAAACAATTTTCCTGTCAGTCTAGTCTAGACAGGATTTTTTTGTTTAAATTGGTTGTGATGCGTAAAAGGATTACACCATTTGAACAGCGGTATGCGAAATTAAGAAAATAAATGTCCGTATTTTAACAGACTAGCGGTTGACTATATATTATCAGGTGCTGATTCGATGCGGAAATAAAGGAATGTGACTAAGCTGTCTTTCAGTCGTCTAGAAAAAGTCTTCTTACTTCTTTCTTCAAATTCTTGTACAACTCACGCGGCGAATAGGTTTAATTTAAATTTTATAATTTGAGGTCGCGAATCTGCGTGCGCACGCGGCGTTTATTTCAAAGCGACTGAATTAAACATGGCGGTTCCACACTTCGGGCCTTTGCTTCTTCAATTTTTCCAGGCGTTCAAATCTTCTTTCGCAATCGAACGTAAGGAATTCGGAAGAATGATATATTAACAGGGAAAAAAAAGCAAATACAGCGGTAACAGGTTGTATGATAATATGTTTGATATAGTGACCTGCAACTTGTCGACTTTAGCGGTGAGCTTGGCCAATGTGGTGTCATATGAGTTGGCCCCGCAGGCGGCGTAGAGCTTGTCCTCGGCGGTCTGGAGCTCGCTGCGCCGCTCGCTGAGGGCCTCGCGGGCGTGCTTGCGTTCCGTTTCACGTTTCGTTATCTAGTGAAAAAGGTAAACATCAATTCAGTGCAGTAAAACTTCAAAAAACCAACTTCGATTTGAATATTATATAGTATGAACGAATATCTTGACGCCCCTATTCCCAGGTAGGCATAGGCACAATCAAGGCACCCATGACTAGCCGAAGACATTCAAGTTCCACAATGTGATAGGTGGCAACATCGTCAACCGCGCACATATCCAATCCCCAGCAACGTCATATTTTATTAGAGAATTGAAAATACATAATTCTGTTATTTTTTGTTGCCCGACCCGGAGATCAAACCCAGGACCTCAAGAAGTCAAGTCCGACGCCCAGAGGCGACATAAATACAAAAAAAATGAACAATTCCTCTTAATTTCCCTGGAAATCCATGATCACATCATTTGATGGTAAAGGGACCAAATCTGAAGAACGCAGTTGCAATTAAAAAAAATACATTAAAAATTGTTTTACAATTGATGAGAAAATCGTTTAATAAGAAAAAAATTAACTCGGACATAAAACCATTTTCTTATGGATTCAACCTTGTAAAAACGAATGTTTAGACAATCACAATATATAAGATGTTTTTTTTTATAAAAGAAAGATATTAAGATATATCTAGCACCAACCTAGAGCACTCAGCATATTTTACATCATCATACCACAGGTAGGTACCACTAATAACGGCTTAGTTTTACTACCTATATTACAAAAATCAAAATATTTTGCTTAATAGGTAATGGTATCTTCCATTCCCGACGCAATTTAAAACTAATAAGGTCTGTATTAGTGCATAATGCATATATAGTAAGTTTATTAATTGTGTTTCTATCCATTGTCGATAAAACGAATGAAAAAAAATCCACAAACCTCTTTCTGTTTCTCAGTTATCTTCTTTTTAATGGAATCTACTTCTGACCTGAGCTGACTCTCCAACTTACTGACGGTAACCGCAAATCCACTCTCGGGCATGTTCCCCAATAGTTCTGTTAACGTGCTTGTATGTTTGTTCTTGAGTACTGACAGTTGCTTCTCACTTTGCTTCAATGTTTCTTCTTTCATGTCCTTTTCTTTTAGTTTGGCACTTTGTTTCTGCATTTTTGTTATCTGTGAAATTTTGTTAAAAATATATGTAAGTAAAAAGTAAATCTTAACAGGACCAGATACACACGATAAGTTGAAGATACTTAGTCCTACAATGTGATAGGCAGCATACCAATCACCAACCGGACGCTTATCTAATCCTGGACAACTGTTTTTTTATTAAATACTTGAAAAACGCGATTTAGGTTGCCCGACCCAGGAACCGAACCAGAGGCCTCACGTAGTTAACGCTGATACGGCAATAGATTACTAGATCAAAGAGGCTTTAAATATATATCTGTATTTTATACCCAATACCAAAACTTAATCCAGGTATATTTGCTAATATCCATGTTTGATAGGCCAAAATAAAGAGGACCTTTATTAATGTAAACCATAATCAACCTCTAAGGACAGCGCACACTGTTGACGGGACGGAGCGTGTCCGGTCGGGGCTCGTATTGCACAGCACACTCAGACAAGCCGGGACATATTGCATTGATTGATTTTGGTCACTTTGTAGGAGTACATACAGTAAAAAGAAAGTAAACAGGAGAAGAGTAGCAACTCTACTTTAATATGGTCAAGTATGGAAAATAGCGGAAAATGTCATATGAGCCTTCTATTCACGTAAATAATATCGTTTGTACTCTTCTCTTTGGTGACTGTAGGCCGCATCAGAAACTGTGCGCATGTGCCGCGTGCAAAACGTAGTGTGCGTTGCTGTATACAAAATTTACGAAAGGAATCTTGATTATTGAGCTGCCCTTCCTGGCTCATCCAAATATGCGATATTCTTTAGGAGGCGTTTTCAATTTTTTGCATTCTCCCACGTAAATTATGACTAAAAACTTACCTTTTCACCAAGTTCCTCCGCTTCTTGTTCATGAGCTTCCACTGTTTTCTCGTCGTTGTTCAGTTCATTTTGACTTTCTTCAACATTCATTTCTTTAGCAGTTTCTTCATATTCTCTAAAAATATTTGCGTCTTCAATTAACATTTTCCTCTGTGTCGTGTTTAACTGTAGATTTATACTTATATACAAGCTGCCTGTTCCGGCATCGCTCGGATGGATTTTATCATAAATTGATATGTAATCTCCTATCTTTCAAGTTGAATCAAGCTGCATATGGTATGCAAATTTGATTGAAATCGGTTAAGTACTTTAGGAGTTCATATCGGACAAACAACATGACACGTAAGTTATATATATTTATAAAACTACATTTTTAGACTCAGACAAAAAATTACATACCAGCTTTATACTTTTGAAACAAAAATTAAAAAGTATTACTCCACAGTCTAAATTTGTGGACAAATTATTTGACAAATCTATAACATTAATCTGAACATTTAAAATCCAATAGCATAACTCAGTAAAACTGCAGAAAATCCATTCCAATTTTATTGATACGTCGTGAGTTCATAATTATTTTTTTGAAATGTAGCTCATGCTTCTGTAGTATTGTCATATACCGGTCGGATCAAGTGGCTTTGTGCAACTTAATCCTATAATTGTTATTATAAATGCGAAAGTTTGTCTGTTTGTTTGTTACTCACTTGAAATTTAGTACACACAGAGTAACTTGGATTAACAAACACATAGGATAGCTTTTATCCCGAAACAAAGTTCCTGTGGGACCACGCTGGCAACGCCGCGGGGCAACAGTATTAGTAATGCATACATTTCCATGACATACACAATATCGCTAAGGCACATGCATATGCTTATTTGGTACAGAACTATTACTAAATTTTGTGTTTATAGAATAATTTTCTCTATATAGAATAATATAGAAAAACTCACTCTTCAGCTGTTTTTAATTTTTGTTCCCATTGTTCTAGCTTGACTTTAGATTTGTTTGCGTCGTTTATTTGTTTTTCAATTTTCGTGATATCCTTTTTGTTTGATAAAATCTCTGATTCCTTATTTGAGATTTTTTGTTTGTGACGAGACTAAAAGAAACAAAATTATTAAGTTATGGAAATAATTAAGTTCTTGTAAGCGGATCACCAGAACTTGTTATTATTAATATAAAAATCTTCTTTTATTTTAATTATCATATCAGATAATTGTGAAATTAGTCTTGATAAATGAGATTAATGATTTTGCCTGCCAGGCAACTCCTAAAAGGCGAGCATAGACTTACCGACACTAGCACCGTGACATTCTACTAGGTCTAGTTTCGCAGCGACTCGCCTTGATTGGTGCCACCGCCTTACTTATTCCTGCCGCCATAACGTCAGTGCTTGCCGTTAACGTGTTCCGGTTCGGAGGATAAGGAAGCCGGTAAAAATACAAGCTAGAGGCACAACATTCCTATATCTCGTATCAGCAATGCACCATTAGTAACTTTCAAGGCAGCGTGAAATTCTTACCATCAGGAAATCTGTTTGCTTGTTTGCCTTCTAATATCATAAAAATAAATAAAATAAAAATTCTATTCCGTCTTAATCACTGCTGACTGCATTTCTCTATGTAAAATTAATAAACAGGAACCACTTAAAACGCGCGTGAAGAAAAAAAAACGGCTACGTAAATCTATTTTAATTTGCGTTTGCTTAATTTTGTATCTTGGATTAATTTATTTATTAACCGAGATCATATTTAATGTCACCATTGTGGGTTTTGCAAAGATGAGTCTCACTGACAGCCACTTGAACGGTGTGTCTAAGCACCATGTGTCTATACTAATACTGTACTGTACTGTGCAGAAGACATCCTAATGAGAAGAGAACCTGTCACATGTTATCGAATCCTGGGGATCCCATGAGGGGGGCCTACAGGGGCTCCCATCCAATACCAATACACAAGAGTCTACACAGTCAACAAGACCAGTAGGGTTACTCTTGAATCTCGATATCATGCGAATTGGAAACTAGAATTGTTTGTCATTTTAGGTACTTTTGAAATCAGTACTAATAGTTTGTTAATAATTAGTCACAAATAATTCGTTCGTCAGAATTGTGTTTAAGAGTACTTAAAGTGGCATACTCAATTTCAATTTCCTGTTTTGCATGAATCGAGCGTTGAGAGTTACCCTACAGCTTCCTTAATTTAATTCACTTATTTGTTATCCACAATGATAGCAATGGAATAGATACAGATTTTGAGCATCCTGGGCCCTGTCGGGTATTGCAAAGTAGAAGGGAGAAAGCGATTTTTGAAGCGAAAACTTCTTTAGCGGCGTTGCGTTTTTTTTTTTGGAATGGGTAAAAACTTCTAAACTCGCGTCAGAGCGTCAGAATGTACGACGGCGCACTGCGCATGCGCGAATAAAACGGCGCGATATCTTAAATAAAACGTAGATTCATTGCTTGTTTTGTATTGCTGAGATATTTCCGAAGAGTATAGGATGCGCAATGGATAATACACCGCAATATACCTGCCATTACATTCTCACATAAAGCAGGTTTTTTTTATGTTATAGAAAGGCAAACAAGCAGACGGATTTCCTGATGGTAAGAAATTCTCACGCCGCCTAGCGACACCAAAGATGGTAAAGGTGCGTTGCCAACCTGAGGTCAGGAATTCAGGATGTTAGGCGACGAGCAAAAGTAAGTTTACTCCGAACCGGAACACATCATGACGTTATGGTGGCAGGAATAGGTATGGCGGTGGTACCAATCCGGGCGAGTCGCTGCGAAACTCTACCACCTAGTCAAACGCAGGCTATTGATATGAAAATAATATTTGTGCATAAATGATAGTACTTTGATACTGACAATTAAAGCAATACGTTCAAATTATTCACTAACCATTCCAAAATAGCAAAAATGCACAAGGTCTTTTTGTTATTACAATAATGTCATAGATTTTTATCTCTTTTCTGCCCGGTGTCTAACGCTGAGCCACAACAACCCACCCAGTAATCAAAACACAGCACCAACTTGCAGTTAGATTTCTTGGAAGACGACTCTTGGTGTTGGCGGTAACCTAATTAAATAATATCTCGATCCGAACTCTCTGCTCGCCCACACAATCCGGATGCAGTTGTAAAAACCGCGAGATAAGCAACACATTAGTCAGTAAAAAAAAACTGATTATACCAACCGTCTAAACGTACGTGCTCACTGCGTCGTGTTCTGATTTGGAAGATACCTTATCCTCTATCCTGTAGTTAATATTAACTAATATTCCAAGCTCAAATAGACCAACCACAATTAAAATTTCGGGTACCAGGAGCTCTGACTCGTTAAGCTTTCCATACAATAATAAAAAAATATACTTACAAGTGCATCTCTACTTTCATCTACTATCTTCTGCAGTTTCTTTTCCTCTTCATCCGCCAGTGCTTTTTGCTCTTTCAACTTGTTACGTAGTTCCTCTATTTTATTTGTTATTTCAGTCATACCTTTGCCGGCATCTTCATTTGTATCTATCTTATCCATCTCCAACTCTTAATTATGAAAAAAAAAAGGAATCTCTATGAAGGGAATGTTATTAATTTAATTAAGTTAATGACAAACAGTGGGTGAGCCTTTAGGATCTTCTTAAACTTAATGTTTCATTTGCATGGATGTCAGCGGGTAAATAATTCCACAGTTTAAAATCATGGACAGTAAATAAATTTCACTCAGCAGAAATAATAAAATGAAAACTTTTTGGGGTTTTGATGTGATAATTTAAATATAATTTATTTTGTTTTTATGCTTGTATTTGTATGTATACACCCGGCATACTACAATTGTTTATACATTTTGTTACCTATAGTATTTTGTATGTATTCCCAGAGATATATACAAGTTTATATATTTTTGTTATGTATGCAAGTGTATGTAATTATGTATGCAAGTGTATGTAATTATATATGCAAATTTTATGGTCTATTATTATTTTTTCTTTTTTTTACACATATCATTTGTTTTTTGTTTTTCTCCTGGGTTTGATGTATATAACATATATATTATGTAAATGCTGCATAGTTATCAATTTTTTTTTCTTACTTAATTTATTGTGCACTGTAAGTCAACCATTTAAGTTACTTTATGAGCTCCTTTTTGGGTGAGCTGGAAGAAATCTCTTTATTTGAGAAAAGCTGACCTTTTGTACAAGTCTTTTAGTTTTAAAGTTTATGTAAGTTTTTTTGTGTACAATGATTAAATAAATAAATAAATGAAACTTCCTCATCAATAATTAGTATAAAACAAAGTCGCATTTTTTCTTTCTCTCCTTTTTAGGGTTCCATAGCCAAAGGACAAAAACAGAACCCTTATCGTCATGTCTGTCTATCTGTCCAAATGTCATAGCCCCTTTTTTTCGAAACCATAAGAGTTATGCTCTTGAAAATTGCTAAGGTATATTCCATTGAACCACATTAAGATTTCCACACAAAAACAGACTGTATTTATGGTGTTACTAAACCTCAACTAATACTCAAAAATTTTTTTTTCATCAAATCCATAATTATCTATGGATGGGGTATCTTCCAAAATGATACTGAGGTTTCCACCATAATTTTTTTCTAAACTCCAGCTTGCGCTATTTTAATGATTTTAATGCGTTTTTTTTAATAGATAGTGGGTCAAGAGGAAGGTTTATTTGTATAAAATGTTGGGATGGCTGCTAGTTATAAATAAATAATAATCCTAACATTAAACATTTTCAATAAACTGACAAAACCTATATGATGTAGCTAAGAACCATCTCGATCACGTCATCTTTAAAAAATCGCTTCAAAATCGATTCATCCGTTCAAAAGTTATGATGTCACAAACAGACACACACATCCAGACGTGTTAAACTTATAACGTTCCTTATTTTTCTTTGATGGTTAAAAAATAAATTATATACCTACTATTGTAACTTACCTGCTATTTTTGCGGTCTCAACTATCATACGATTTCTTCTATCCATCTTTTCTTGATTCTGGCTTTCTAATATAATAAGTTTATTAAACTTTACTTCATTTGTTGTTTTTTCATTTGCAATTTTTTCCTCTTCTTTGTTGAAAGAAAAATTCTTTTTGTACGATTCATCCAGCTCTTTCTGCTTAGTTTTTGCAGTGGTTCCGTAGTTGGCTATAACATTTCGAAAGAGTTAATTACTATTTTGACATTACGACGAGCATGTAACAAAACTGTGAAAAATATTTATTAAGCAGACACTCAAATGTTCATCCCACAAACGCCTGCCCCCATCGGGTATCAGGAATCAGGAAGGAAGGTGAACTTACTTTTGCTTGAAGCATAACATCTGGTGGGCAACACACTATTACCACCTTAGGTACCTCTAGGTGGCGTGAATTTCTTAAGGATAGTTTTTATCCCGAAATATGTTCCTGTGGGACCATTAACCACGCTGGTAACGCCGCGGGCAACAGCTAGTACACAATAATGTGTAAAACTTGGAAATCGTAAAATGCATTCGTAATTAATTTTTTAGATCATTCGTCAATATAATTAACAAAATAAATTGCGGAGTACGCCGGCTTGCGTACGAGATTGTACGAAATGTCGTCTTGGCTGCTATTTACGACGAAAACGTAACGGCAGCCGCAACGTGTTCGTTGCGCGGCCACGACATATCAGCCCTCAGTGTGATAAGGTAAGCCCCCTTACCATAAGCTCTTAAATTTTTTTTATTTCAGTAATAAAAATTATCATCAGATAAAAGCAACCTTATGACGTATGCAATAAAGTTGCTTTTATATGTGAATGTAACGCAATATCACTATCTATCACTAGGTGGTAGAGTTTCGCAGCGACTCACCCGGATTGGTACCACCGCCTTACCTATTCCTGCCGCCATAACATCATGACGTGTTCCGGTTCGGAGGGTAAGGTAGCCGGTAAACTTACTTTTGCTCGAGGCCTAACATCCCGGCCTCTGGTTGGCAACGCATCATTACCACCTTTGGTGTCTCTAGGCGGCGGGAATTTCTTACCATCAGGAAATCCATCTGCTTGTTTGCCTTCCTATGTCATAAAAAAATATATGAAAATAATACTGCTATAAGCGTTCATGGTAAGGCCCAAGATCCTTAACTGTAGAGCTATATGTGACGTGTACTAATTTCATCAGCTCCTTCTTTTAAGAATAATAAAAATATGAGTACTTAATTAAAGAACTTTAAAAAAAGAAGCAGTTCCTGTGTTCAACTACTATTTTTTTCTTGTATGTTAATCAGTTTCCTTGTTTTTTCTGAATCGATTTTAATTTTTTTTGAATCCCACAAAAATGGAACGAAATCTAATTTTCGTGTGCTTAGATGAATTGCTTATTTCTCAAAGACGATTATTAAGTTCTTTTAACATACAAAATAGCAACACGTACCAATTTGTTCTTCTAACTCTGCCAATGTCCCCTCAAACACAGTTTGAATAGCTTTTTTCATCTCTTGTTCTTGCGTTTGACAATGCTCCAACCTATAAAAAGAATATCATATAAATTTTGGTCCAATTAAAACTTAGGATAGAAAAAATAAATAAAAAAAGCTTTCTTACAGGGGGCTCTGAAAAAAAGTTTTTTATATTTTTTTACAAATCTTTTTACTTAAATGAGCTAGGACTATCAATTATCAGCAACAATAAGTCTGTATTTTTGTCATGAGACATGCAAAGTACTGCTAAAAAGCTCTCTTAATACTGGTATCATTTGAACATAAATTAAACATAAAAACAAAATAAATATACTCTACTAGCTATTTCCCCATAACTTTGTCAGTATAGAACTAATTGTTTTCTTGTGATTCTTTTGAACTTGAACTCTGGTTTTCATACAAACTTTTATCCCTTATTATATTTCTTTGGGGGTTGATTTTTGCAAATCTATAGCCTATGTTTGACCTACATAAAATCTTCAGCTTGAAGTGAAATTTGATATGCATATCAAATTTAATCTAAATTGGTTCAGTGGTTTTGCCATGAAAAAGCAACAGACTATTCATTTCATTTACATAATATAATATTAGTATGGATAGTATAGTTACCTTAGAGAGTAGATTTTTTTTATGATATTGGAAGGCAAACAAGCAGACGGATTTCCTGATGGTAAGAAATTCTCGCCGCCTAGAGACACCAAAGGTGGTAATGGTGCGTTGCCAACCTGAGGCCGGGATGTAATGCTCGAGCAAAAGTAAGTTTACCGCCTCTTATGAGCTGCTTGGCAGGAAGGCAGATGGTCTATTCTGCAAAGAAGCTCGGGCTAACACGGGGGACGATTTTGCGTGTCATCCTTGCGCAAGGGCCATGCTAAGCTTCTCTGTATCGTTCCCATTTTAGTATATGTACTGCCGAAGCAAGTACAGACTCATAAAACTAAACTACTTACTCATAAATGTTTTTTTTTATGACATTGGAAGGCAAACAAGCAGATGGATTTCCTGATGGTAAGAAATTCCCGCCGCCTAGAGACACCAAAGGTGGTAATGGTGCGTTGCCAACCAGAGGCTGGGATGTTAGGCCCCGAGCAAAAGTAAGTTTACCGGCCACCTTACCCTCCGAACCGAAACACGTCATGACGTTATGGCGGCAGGAATAGGTAAGGCGGTGGTACCAATCCGGGTGAGTCGCTGCGAAACTCTACCACCTAGTCAGATGTCAGTGACGATGATGAGAACGATGATGTTAGTGACGGCAAGCCTATGCTCGCCTTTTACGAGCTGCCTGGCACAGGAAGGCAGATGGTCTATTCTACAAAGGAGCCCAGACCAACGCGGGGGAAAATGTAATGTAATGTATGTAATGTAATGTGAGTTATTTTCTTTCATTTCCATTTGCTTATCATGCCTTTTTAGACTTTCCATGAGATTGCTAGCCTTCAAAATGATGATATGAAAATATTTTGCAAGTGGTAAAGAATATACAACACTACTTAAAAGCTGTCGTAAGTAAATGAATGAAGTTTGTCTAGTGGAACCCGATGAAAGATTGACAAAGCAAATATACAATGCGAATGTGGATTGATGTAGGTTCCTGGGGAGACCTAGGTTGACATTCCACGATCAAATTGCTCGAGTGTTATCCAAAGGTGGTGTCAAGAGTTTTCGAAACCGGCGTGTTTGTATAAAAAGGATAATGAATGTAGAGGAAGCAAGGCAGGTTTGTTAGGTCCATGAGGTTTGGCACTCAATAGTGTCTGCAGAGCCCTTAAGGGACTTGGTGTGAAGATATATATGTATGTTGTCTTGTTGAAATTTGAAAAGGGTTAGTAGGTAAACCTTCACAAACACTGAATTATATGCACTGTGACCGGACTTAAGACATTTTCTAAGCCCAAAGTAGAAAATAACTTGCTGACCCGGCAGACATTGTTCTGCAATTTTTTTTTGCTGTGATTCACCCTCTGAGGATTATAAAAAATAGCCGACTCTCAGACCAACTCAATATGCTAACAAAATTTTATGAGAATCAGTCAAGCCATTTCGGAGGAGTACGGTAACAATGTGACACGGGAATTTTATATGTAAGAAGTGAAAATACTTTACCTTGTTTTAACTTTCTCACAGTTAGATTCATATGTTACTAAATTCTTTTGTAATTTTTCTATTGCGGCAATTTTTTCAGAGATTGGCTTAAGATCTTGCGCTAATTTGGCAACAGTGAGTTCAGCTTCTGAGATTCTTGTTTCAGTGTTCACCATTTCCAACTTTTTCTTATCTAAGTCCCGTTTTTTCTCTGTTAAATGAGCAACTTCCTGATCTGTAAAACAAAATTTTATATTAAAAGTGTGTTGTAATACTTAGCAAAACCATAAACATATTTTGATTAGTCAAAAATAAAAATTAAATACAAAGAACTTTTAAAAAAAAATGAAAACCTGGATTTTTATTTAAATTACACATAAAATATTGGACAAATAAAAAATAAAAGAAAACAAAAAGCAACCTAAGGCTGTAGATAGCCGAGTTCACTTAGAAAATTTTTCAACAAAAAAAATATTAAGAATTTTTTGCTGCTTTTTACTGAACTATGGGGAGATGCCTCAAGCAATGTTATCAGGATTATATCAATAAGAACCATCAATATGACCTCATAAAAAATCAAATCTAGTGCTGTTTGTCAGTCTTGCTAAAACTTGAGAACAGCTGGATGGATTTAGCTAATTTTGGTTTTGAATTACTTTTGGCAGTCAAGGGAATGCTTAAAAGATGAGAAAAAACAGGTACAGAAAAGGTAAAACCAAACTAGAAATACCATTTTAAGTTTTTCCACACAAACAGAATGAGTGAAACAAAGTTCGCCAGGACAGCTAGTTGATTCATGTTAGTGTTAAATACAATGATAATCACAATTTTATTAACTAACCAAGTAGTTTCATAGTTGTAGCATATTCTTTTCTAATCTTCTTGAGCCTATCAAAACAATCACTGTATTTGTCAGCATCAAATATTTCATCGAACCTTTCCTTCACTTTTTTCCCTTCATCTAAAGGCCAGCTTGAGTCTTCTTGATGACAAAATATTACTGAATTTAATATAGCTTTAGAGACACCTGTAGAAATAGTTAAAACGGTCATTTTATAAAATAAATATTAACACTGATAAAAAAACAAAATTATCCCAGAATAAATACATGAAATTGTGTTCAAGCCTAAATCTACCAATAAAGAATTTTTTTAAAAAGAAAATAATGTAAGGATAATGGTAACTTTATAAACTTTAGAATAGCATGCATGTATAAAATATATAATTAAAAGTAATATATATATTTATTAATCAATATTTCATGTGGTCTTAGCATCAAGTCTGAAAGTATGGATTAACTTTACTAGTTTTTTTGTTGTGTCAATTATTGTCAGGGAAAGGTTCTTGTGAAAAGAAAAACCAGGAAAACAGCAGGCAAAATGGGAAAACAATGCTATAATCCATATTATAAGTAACTGTTATTGTCAAGAGATACAAAGTTCGCCTGGTGGGTTAGTATATTTACAATAGTGAGTTTTGACCATAAAGTGATCTTGTTAAAGTAAGGTATATTTTGTAATGTCAACTATTCCCATACATTACATTTCCTTTGATAAATCATTGAAAATAACTATTTAGTGTTAAGTACAATAAAACCGAACTAACATCAAAGTAGCAAATTACATTCAAAATAACACCTATGTTAGGATTTTAAGATTTAATTTTATACCCCTTGCTGACAGTGTAGCCATATTTGTTTTTGCTAAAACTATGTTGATGAACCTTACACTATATATTATTATAATCTACACAATTTTTAAAATTTGTATCATACATTAGCAATTTATATAAAAAAAGTTATTACATAAGAATACTGAAACTCCTATGATCCTAAGGCTAGTTGAATTAATAGGATTTTAGTCTATCAATTTGTTGATCTAATCACAGAATTGTGTTGAGCTAATAGTTCAGTGCCAATATGTAAAGATAGACCATTTCATATGGAAAGTTAAAGCAGTAGCCCAAATGTTAATATAATTAGTATCTTAGGGGTCTAAAAATGTGAATATACATACCTAACTCTTCATGCATAACAAAATCTAAATCTGCACATCTTGATGATATATCCTTAGCTCTCCCATTATCATCTACTACCGACAAAAACGAGTCGAGGGTTTGAAACTTAGTTTTTTTGTTTTGATATGCTGTCACTTTCATTGATCTTGATACTTCTAATTGTTTATCCTTTGCATTTACAATCTACAAAAAAAATGTTATAGCCCACAACTATATAAATATCTAGATGATTTATTCCTTAATAAAATATTACCTTGAGTTTCACTTGTCCCATCACCTCGGTAGACCTATTTACTTTAGCATCATGAACAAAACATTCGTTCCTACTGCCGGGCGGCATTTGGCCAGTAATAGCATATCGTAAGCACTCAATAATCGTAGTTTTACCGCATCCATTTTGTCCAAGAATTAAGGTGAGAGGCCTTTCAAAAGATAGACGCTGTTCATCGCATTCTTCGGGCCCAAAGCTTCGAATACCCCGCACCGCCAAAGATTTAATTCCCGCCATTTTAAATGATAATCACCAGGTGGTTTTAAGTGTTCATTGAATTTAAAAGTTTTGCACTAGCACTGAATGGTTAGAGAACCAAGGGATCTTATAATTTTAGTACTATTTTAAAAAAGCCGGCTGTTAAAAACGCATTAGAGGCAAAATTGCAACCTAGCTTCAAACTTGAAACTTCAAATCAAAGCATTGAATTGACAGCATTGCCATATTTTGCCAGACGCTCCTTTTTTTCTGTGTCACTGTCAAATGTCATATCTTCTACAATTCTCGTAGCGTACCTAATAAATATATTATATTTCATGCAAATTAGAAATTTTATCGCATAGGTCATATTAGGTCTCAAACACAGTACTAGCGAATCATTTACATTTCGTTTATCCCTACTAATATTATAAGTGCGAAAGTAACTCTGTCTGTTTGTTACGCTATCATGCCTAAACCTGTGAATCGATTTTGATGAAATTTGGTACAAAGAAAGAATAGACTCTGAGGAACAAAATAGGCAAAAAATAGGGGAGAATGAGTAAAAAGAAGGAATTAATTTTCATATGGAAAATCGTCAGTTTTAAAGCTGTAAACAGTGAAACTTTGTACTTACACAATTTATGATAAACGAAAGAACATAGGCTACTTTTTATTGCAAAAAATGGGGGAGAATGGGTAAAAACAGGTGATGAATGTTTGTATGGGAAATCGTCGTTTTAGAAAATATAACAGAGAAACTTTGTATTTAGACACTTAATAAGAACGAAAGAACATAGGCTACTTTTTATAGCGATATTTTAATCAAAAGTATACTTATCAACCTTATTATAAAAGAATATAAACATGGAAACGTGCAAAACCACGTCACCGCTAAATGTGTTTAGTATAGACAAATTTTCCAGATTTTTCTCTTAATAAAATTAACCGAAACTCGCCTTTTATGACTAAGTTGGTATGAAAGCAGTTCGTCTATATTTTGTGTAAGAGCTCGAAACCAAAGTCTACACTATCTATATTAATATTAAAAAGCTGAAGAGTTTGTTTGTTTGTTTGCTTGAATTTTCATTGTTAGAAAGTCCATTTATTGAAGAAGGCTATAGGCTATACATCATAATCATAGGCTAACATCAATAGGAGCGGAGCACCAATGATAAATGTTTTGAAATCGGGGGATTTTTTCCTATCGAGAGTGTGTTCTGCGTTAATGGTGAAAGTTTCGTAAAAATCATGTATTTCGTAAGAATTGTTCCCCTTTAAAAGTCCTAAAAAAAGTCCGCGACACACATTTCTATCTTTTAAGGTTAGCTCCCTACAATCTTTTTTATGATAACCAAATTTGTTTCAAAATAATGCATTATTTGTGAATGTTATTTTATAAACACGATGTTAATCTTTATCCAAAAAAATACGTCGTTCATCACAAGTATTTGATTTAAAACAAAATTGCATTTCACATCACTTGATTTAAATGAATATCTTAGGAGATATCGCAGTTTTAATAAAACAATGTCAAATAGAATATACCACTACGTTATCACTATAGTTTAAAGACCGCGCGACACAGACGCGTTGTATGCGCACGGTTGTGCTCAGTGCACTACTTTCTAAATTTATTCTTTCCAGAATATCATCGTGTAATACTTTTAAGATGATATTTAAATGAAAATAGATTGAAGTTTGACTATGAACGTAGGCAGTTTTTTATCTTAAAATTTTAACGGGTAGCGTTAGAGAGTTAAATATTAAATAAATAGATCACGCGGGCGAAGCCGCAGGTAGCAGCTAGTACCTAATAAACAATAAAATAAATAATTAATAAATATCCCTGGACAACTCACACAAATTGAATCTAACCCCAAAGTAAGCAAATTATATGCTTGTGTTATGGGTGTTAGTCAACGATACTACTACATATAGAAATACTTAAACAGATACAAAAATAAATTTAATAAAAACCCGGACCCGGAAATGCAGATATCTAAATGTTCATCACACAAATGTCTGCTCCCGTCGGGAATCGAACCCAAGCCTCGCGGTAAGTCAATATAGTTAGGCGTATATGCTAGCCACTCGACCAACGAGGCGGTCCCTACCTACTTCATCTCGAACATTATCACTTTTTCTAAAAATGTTTTGCTCAGATTGGGCACAACTTTTTTGTAAAGGGACTTAACTAAAGATTTATTGCAAGTCTCTGATATAAATTAAAAAAAGTATGTAGGTATTGGCCGTTATTTATCGTACAAAAAATGACATATTGCTCCATTATTCAGTATCTTTTTAGTGATGGTCACTGGGTAAAGTGTACATAAATAGTTGTCAAATTACTAGTTTTATATTTTCTATCTCTTTTTACCAACAGAAATATAATAGAGACAGCAAATACAGATCATAATTTGACAGTTATTTGATGTACACTTTACTCAGTTATCATCACTAAAAAGATACTGAATAGCCCCACAGAGCAGCCTTTCTCAAATGCCGGGTCGCAACCTGGTACCGAGACATTAAAATAAAATACCAGAACGCAATATTCAAAAGAGTTTACTGTAGCATGATTTGAAATTCGGAAAAGTTGTAAGCAACACATCAGCCATTCCAAAAGAAAAAAGAACTATACTACGTGTTTATTTATTAAAACGATTATTGGCGACAATAACAAGTAATAAATAGATTATAAAACCAAGTCCCAGTGAAAGCTCCAGCATAGGTAAACAGCTGAATAATTATAGTGAAATAGTACAGCTACATAAGTTCTAATGTTGATTCCGATAAAGGGCCACACGATTAAAATGTAAATAAATCTCTTCATGCATCTGCTACCATCTGGAACTTTGTATTCAATTCGACTTTATGGAGAATATAGATGACTTTTGTGTGTAATTTACAATGATGAATTATCAAAATAATCAATAAAACCTTTGAAGTGGTAGCAATTTTAGAATAAAAAACATTTTGGCTACTTTTATTTGTTCGCAAATAAGAAGAGCTGAATAGAGTTTTGGCGCCATCGTGAATAAATATGGTCGTAGTTTTTTCATAATTATTGAATTCAGTGTAAATTATGAGAAAAATTAGTTAATTTAGGTGAGAATAATTTTAATTTTGTTCAGTGAAAGTGCACAAATGAAGAAATTAGTGTATCGTGAGTTTACTCGCTGCCACCAAATCTCATAGACGAGCTTGAGTAACGAAACCACCGCTTTACTCAAGACCCTGACATAACTTAGACCTATGACTTACTATCTAAAATAAGTTATGACTGCTAAAAATAATTTATTTATATACGGAAGGCATGGCAGCATGGCCTAAAGGTCTTATCCGGCCCTAGAAAGGGGAAAATTAAAAAAAAGTAAGGGCTTAATATTTGAAAAAACTGGGAAGTTTGGAGTTTTGGCGCCATCGTGAATGAAGATGGTCGTATTTTTTCATAATTATTGAATTTCGTGTTTACATTGAGTGAAATTAGTTAATTTAAGTGGGAATTAGTCTAGTTTTGTTCAGCGAACGTGCACAAGTGAAATAATCATGAAAAAATTAGTGTATCGCGAATTTCCTCGCTGCCGCCAAACCTCATAGACAAGCTTGTGTAAAGAATCCACCGCTTTACTCAAGGCCCAGACAAGAATTTATAAACAACGATTAAGAACTGAAACAAAGAAATAATACGGAAGACGTGGCAGCATGGCCTAAAGGTCTTAGCCGGCTCCAGAATGGGGCAAATAAACTTAAAAAAATAAAGGTTGGCGGCATATTATTATGGTCAGAAACTGAAGAAATGAATTTAAAATTTTAATATGAAAAAGAATTTATTATTACGGAAGACGTGACAGCATGGCCTAAAGTGACCAATGACTGTATAAAAATAATTAGTGTGGAAAACATAATATAACCAATGAAGAAATAATTAATACGGAAGACGTGGCAGCATGACCTAAAGGTCTTAGCCGGCCCCAGAAAGGGGCAAAATAGCTTAATAATAATAGTAATAAATGGTAGGCTTAGGCCTAACCGGTCACTGCAGAGAGCGCTCAATTTAGTTCATAATCCAAGGATGAACTAGTTCGCTCTATTAGTTCATTAGTTCTTTTTTTGAAATAATCTAGTAAGAACAATAAATAAAGAAAAAAATATAGTTATGATTAAGTACTGTAAGTTTTGTTTATTGTTATTTAAAAAATAGAAAGTATTACCTGAAAATTTTACACGTCCATTTATGTAATATGAGATTTTTTATTTAAATAATGAAAAATAAAATAATTTATATTAATGATTAGTCACCAGCTAGGCTAGTTCCTACTATAATGTGTAATTGTATTAGAATACTTAAAAAGTATGAATTTTTATAAATAAAGTTGACTTTTTTGTTATGGCACATAAAATCTTTTATCGAAATAAAAACGAAAAAATAAAATGATTTATATTAATAATTAGTCAACGACTAGTCTCTTATCTGGTATAATAGATAAACACATTACATTACTAGAAAAGTACAATTAAAGTTAGCATTTTTTTATGGCACATAAAATCTTTTTCTTAAATAAAAATGAGAAGATAAAAATAATTTATGTTAATAATTAGTCAACAATTTCCTATTATAATACGTAATCACATGAAAATACTTAGAAAGTGAGAATTTTTGCAATAAAAGTTCTTACTTCTATTTATGGCACATAAGATCTGTTAAACAAATGATAATAATAAAATAAAAGAACAAAATTATTTATATTAATAAGTAGATAAGAACCTGACTTGTTCATCGTATCAAATTGAAAATTTCACGATAGTCATTACACTTCAGGAACTTTGGAGACTCTTTTTACATATTACTATGTAAAAATTAAAGTGTTGAAACTTTATTCG
>NJDD01004971.1:113721-139423 GCA_002245505.1 Calephelis nemesis | reverse complement strand
GTTGGCCCCGCCGAGTTTCGCCCGATTCGGGTGAAACGACCACGTCTATTGTTCTTAATATTTTTGAGTGGCGTTTGCCCCGCAACTTTTTTTAGCAATACTCGTACAGTCCGAAAACAAATTTTTAGATTGGTTTTTAGATAGTCCAGGTTTTGGACTTGACTTCATCAGGTTCCGGATTCGATTCCTGGACAACAAAAGAGATAATTGTGGTTTTTGCTATTATAAAAATGTTGCTCGGGATTGTAGATCTTCCCTGTTGGCGATAAGCTTACCACCTATCACATTGTGGGACTTAGTATCTTCGTCTAGTCGTGGATGCCCTGGTTGTGCCTCTGCCCACTTCTTCGGGGATATGGAACTGAAGTATCTTCATTTTCGTTAAGACATAAAATAATTATTGGGGTAGTAATTTTTAAATTGATATGAAAACTGTTGAAAATTGTAAAAGACTGATTATTGTAATTAAGACGAATAATAATTATTAGGATTAGTTATGCTTTAAATCGATATATGAGGCTGATTATTATTGTAATTTATCATGTTTTATTATTCTATTTTCCGTAGTGTCATAGTAATTTTTCCTAAACATTTTTGTATTTTTCCTATGTACCTTGCTTTTACTTAAATTGTATCACTCTATCTAAAATTTTATTTTCGGACTGTACGAGTATTGCTAAAAAAAAAGTTGCGGGGCAAACCACTCAAAAATATTAAGAACAATGGACGTGGTCGTTTCACCCGAATCGGGCGAAACTCAGCGGGGCAAACGCCTACTAAGCCGATTTTGTTGTGCTTGTTTTATTTGAAAGCTGGTATAATCAAAATGGTTCCTAGATTTAACTCAGCGAGATTTACCAAGGCGTCAAAAATCATCAGCTCAAATGTGAGTATAGAATTGCATATTAGACACACACATGCACACACAACGTGCGTAATGCCCGTAACGTCCGTCCGTTTTTATTTCGGAGTTAGAAAATTAGTCCGTACGTCCGCATGTATCATAATTAACGTCCGTCCGTTAATAAACGTCCCTAATTTTTTGGTCGGGGGTTAACAATTGAATGTAAAAGTAATCATACTCAAGATGCCGGCGAGAGCACAGCAGGTTAGACCACAGCCAATTGACAAATGTTTTTGGATGTTGATATTGAACTTGAACGTATATTCAGGTTCTTAAAATAAGGTCACAGTCAGTCGACGGCCAGCCAAGACTTACCTAATCTGGCTGGATTCCAGGTAAAATATTCCGAATTGACACAAAACAGAGTTAAACTTTGTTTAGTTTCACCTTTTACTATACAGTACATGTTTTCATTGCTATTCATCATCTACAAGATGAATAATCTATCCTAGTGGTCACCCATTGCTCGAAATTCGACCATACTAAATTTCAATATCTTGTTGATGAGAACGTCATCTTCATTTCTCAAGACCAACTACTTTGTTTCCAAACTGTATAATTATAGTTTGTGTGGCATTTGGAATCTTTTATCGTTAACATCAATATATTTATTTGTGTGTGTCAAATGCATGGTTGCACGTGTAATGTTTTTTTTTAATGAATGCACTCATTAAAAAATATTAGCGTTCTGCACTTCTCCTACACATAAAGTATAAGTGTGCCGAATTTCTTACTCTAAAATAAAATAAGCGGTCCAAAGTTTTTGCATTAAGTATAAATATTATGATTGATAATCTATATTGATTTGTTAAGACGCTTTAATTAACTTCGTTGACATCTATATATATATATATATACACACGTTCCAAAGGTCGAGGATAAAACAAATATTAAAATCAGGAAAGAACAATATATGAGTTAAGCATCACCTAATCTAAGATATTGTATTTCAAAATCACAAAATTGTTTCCCATTAAATTTTCCATATAAAATGTCAGAAAAAGCGTGATGTTTACTCACTGTAATGCTTTCTATAGTAATAAATAGTAGTTCAAAATAATACAATCTTTATGAAGGTATTTTTATAAACACGATACGAATGCTTATCTAAATAAACACATTACTCGTGAACAAAATTGTCCTTGACATCACTTTATTTTAATGAATATCTTTGGTAAAATCATAGTTTTAAAAGAACAAAATAATGGATTAGTGATACTAGTGCAAGAACATTCACTATACATTAATGACGAAGGGGGCAAGAAACTAAAAAAGACGTTTATATGTCTAGCTGCAAGGAGGTAAGAAAGTAGGAAATATTTATTATAAGTTCGAATACACTCACAACATCTAGACAAGAAAGAAAAGATATTTATTTGCGGAATATGCGTGTTGAAGCTTTTACAAAATTATTTAAGCTTTCCAATATATTCTACCACATTGTGGTGTGCAAATATCTTAATATTTATAAAAGTAATTATTTAGTTATGTACATGATGGAGGAAGAACCTCCGTAGTGTTTTTAAAAATTGGGACGTGAGCATTGTTGATACCACAATTGTAGTTTCCATGATGATGACTCATTTTCGGTCTTCTCAAAAAAAACTTCACGAGCGCTTTTAAACTCCGTTTATTGAACGGGCAGCATAACGACGTCCCAGAGATTTATAGGGCTCGGCGCACGTGCACGTGTTTACAAGTCGTTAGGCTAAAGTATTCAAATAACATTGATAACCTTAATTTTACGTCATAACAAACTCAAAGTAATCAACTGATGGTTTATGAACTAACTTTTAAGACTATCAAATTATTTAACTAAATTATTCTAGTTTTTCAGATAAACTAATGTAGTTGCGCCGACATACACAATGTTCAAACGTAAAATAGTTTAATACTTATTACAATTTGAATTATAAATTACAAACAATTTTAAAATGTAAATAAATTTAACACTATCTACAGTAAACTACAGGGTGGTGGCCACAATATTCAGTCAGTTTCAGTCAGTCTCTTATCTTAGGGACAGCCGTGTGCTTGTTCGCTGTCGTATCAATAAAAAAAATGCTGAGATTACCAGTCGCCTCTTCTATGTTTTATTTTTTCATAGGTAGGAAAGGCATTGGAAGTGGTTGAAAGTATTTGTATTAAGAAGTTACAAAATACTTTGTGATATTTAAATATTCTACATTTTACTATACAAATATTATCCCAATAACAATTATTCTTAACAAATGACTTCATAGTTAGCGCAGTAAAACTGAGAAATACAAATTTTGATTTCAATGTTTTGTCGTCTAAGTAGGTACACAATTTTTTTCTGATTACATATATGCGTTTACTGATAGTAATAAAGATAGCATATTTTATATTTGGTTCAGAAATGACGACAAAATTGACTAATATCCGGAATCGGCGCCATGATAAATCAAACTAATAGTATTACATCTTTTTTATTTTTTATAATATTCAAAGCATGCGCGCATAAACTTTAAGCCTTTATAATTGGCCAAAAGTCTGGCTTGTCATGGATCTCGAGCATGTACAAAATAAAAAAGTACTTTAAAGTCGACAGCAATTACGAAAGCGGTTTCTAAAACTATTAGCATTTAATGGTGCTTCCTCACCATGAGCAATTCTGTTATGCTTGGTACACACAAGACAAACTGGAAAACGATTTTTTTTAATTTACCAACAGACTTCTATCACCAATCATTTAAAGTTCAAAAACGTTGCTTTTTCTATGGTTTTAAGTATTGCCGATTTGTAAGAAGACTATTTGTAGTCTCTTACAAATTACTGTTAGTTCCATTGTATCTATTGGATTTTGTAGGATAGATCTTTAATTAGCAATGGCTTAATAGTTTAATTTTAATTACTTGCAAAATATACAGAATTAACTTGCAAAATATACGAAAATAGATTACATATCTTATTAAACAGAATTATATCAAATACAATGTTGGTATTACTGTATATTTCCTATCATAAGAAACCTGTAACGGAGGTACATTTTGTACATTGAAGATATTTAAAAATATTAGCAGAAGACCAAAATAGGGAATTTTTAGTATTTTTAGAATTTTTGACTTGGTCTCTGTCTATACCGAGACCATGATTTACCCCAAACCTACTAAACCCATTGTAACGTATATTATAATAGTACCTATAAGCGGAAAAAGTCAAAATGAATATATGGCTTTATTTTTCATAATTCTTTGATGAGTAGTTATTGTAAATATAATTTCTTTAACGTTTAGAAAATCCCCGGATACCCACCGCTCTCGAGGGAGAGCAGCTGGCTATGTCGGACTCGAACCGAATAGAAACAAAACTGTGACCTTCGTGCCGCCCGGCTAGGAACGACATCAGGATCGCGTTGGCATCCTTGGACAAGCTACATTAATTGAGTCTAACTCCGAAGTAAGCAAATTATATGCTTGTGCTAGTCAATGATTCTCATACATAAAAATACTTAAATAGATACGAATAAATTTAATAAATACACAGACCCGGAAACATGACAAACAAACGTTCATCATACAAATGCCTAGGTTAAACCGCATCTGTGACATTACAGAGAAATGCTTCCGGTGAGGGAGCACCTTAATGTTAATGGATTAGGCTCTGGCAACCGTCCAGACTGAAGTTCGGCAATTATACTTTTACACTTGTTTACATATCCGATGGTTCGCGTGTAGATATGGATATTTGTTTAACCTCACAGCCATTAACTAGCTAGGTTAATTATAAATAAAGTAACCAAAGTATTAATCACCCTTAAATCAAATAAATTAAAAGTTTCAAAAATAAATGCTGAATCGATGTTTGAATAATTTTAAATATTAAACTCTTACCATCTTCTTAAAGGTAAAAACTTTATTAGGTATATAAAATTAATTTACCTATTAATCTACCTATACATAAAAAATATGTTTCGCTTTGTCACAGCGTCAAGCGTGAACTTTTTTGTAGTTTAACACAAGAAAAAAAGTTATTATCAGAAGAACTATTTATGTAGAAACACTTGTACATTCCACAATATATTTCTTTACTTTTATAGTTTAGCCAACCGGTTTCGCTATACAGGCATCATAAGGGCTACATAGCAACTCTGTTTTTGGTTGGCTAAACCATAAAAATAAAAATATATTGTGGAAAGTACAAGTGTTTCTAAATAAATTGTATCAAGAATGGAATTTCACCAAGCACCGACGATAAGAAGTATAGAAACTATTTTCAAGAGAAGCTTTATCGTTATTTTAGTACTTTATTGATGCGGGGTAGAATAGACCATCTGCCTCTCTGCCAGGCAGCTCGTAAGAGGCGACCAAATATTAAAATATAAGTCATTAACTGCACGATTACTGATGGTAGAGTTCTGTGCAGTAGTTTGCCTGAGTACGGATCTACCGCTTTACCTTAACCTGCAACGATAATGACTCTGTCATGTTTCGGCCTGAAGGGCAGTAAGCCAGTAGACTTGCACAATTTGCCTTACATGCCGGAGGTCAGCGACGCACCTATAACATCTATAGTGTCTATAGGCTTCGGTTATCTCTTACCATCAGGAGAACCGTGTGCTTGTTCGCTGATCTCACACATAAAAAAATTAATTCATTTAATATACACAGATAACAAAGGCAAAGTCTGTCAAGTTAGTATACAATATAGAGAGGTTTAAAGAAATAACTATATATAAAAGAAAGTAGTGTTAGTTACATTACTTATACCTCGTAAACGGCTGAACCGATTTGAATGCAAATTGATGGGGAGGTGGCTTAGAATTAGGAGAAAACATAGAATACTTTTTATTCCGTTCGAAAGCGCAAAATAAGAAAAATCCACATTTTAATTATTCAAACCATGCAAACTAAACAGGCGGAACGAAGTTCGCCGGAACGTCTGGTATAATAAATCAACAATAAACACTTTTAACTTTCACCCGTGATTTTGCTGGCGTTTAAGTAATTTTTACGTCCACACCCACGATTAGCCGAAGACACTAAGCCCCACAATGTAATAGGTGGCAAGCCTATCGCCAACCGGGCACATATCTAATCCCGAGCAACATTTTTTTAGAAAACTGGAAAATCCAAATTTTCTTTGTGTTGTCCGACCCGGGATTCGAACCCGAGACCTCATGCAGTCAAGTCCAATACCTGAACCGGTAGACCACAGGCGCGATTTAAAAAAAACAGTCAGTAAAAATATCCTTTATTTATTTTAATACCTCCAATAATATGTGTAAAAAGTTTCTGTTTGACGCAGTTTTCATCTGAAAGTGTATCAAAGAAACTTAAATTGCAAATCATAATATTACTAGAGACACATTAAAGCAAAACCATCTTGTCCTCCATCCCCACCCTCAGTCACTGAAAAGTCTAAGCCCAATTTCAAATATCTTATTCAAAACCTGTGAACTCTGAATAAAGTGTAAATTTCTTTTTATTTACTGGAAATGCAAGACAAAGAATTTTGCACACCAGTAATTGACCTGTAGTAAACGCATATTAAATTCATGTAATATTAAATATATACTGTACTTATAAATTATGTCCCGTCTTCTTCAGACACTAAAAAAATACTTTCGAATATCTAGGTACCTAAAAACCCATAAAGTCCAAATAAAATTTACCTTTCCACCTTTCTATTTTCAGAAACTGAAAGACTGAGAAATTCGCACATCACTAATTGACCCTGTCAAAGTAAAGTCTAAAAGTTGCGCGTACTTCGAACAAAGACAAAGTTCAAGTTCCAAAGTTGTCAGAATATAGCACCGGTAGCGCTTAATGCGGAGGGCAATGCGGTGCGAAGGCCAATCGATCTGAGAACATTTGAACGAACAAGTCTACTTGATCAAGTGTTAATTTGTTGTACTTGAAACTAGAATGAAAAAAAAAATTCTTCGATTTTAACTTAAGGAAGATTAGTAATAATAGACCCATTTTAGGAAACGTAAGAAACTGAGTTCAAGCATTTAATTTGTCCACAGGAAATACCTCTAGACAAATTAAATGCTTGAACTGAGTCCCAAAGTTAACAACAACATGAAACACGATTACTGAGATACAACTTTTATAATACATATTAAATTAATCCTTATGAAATAAACATTTTCTAAGCTGACCTTTTCTAGATTTCAGTTTAGAAAATGTTATGCAAAACACAGCATGCTAAATAAATGAATTACAAAAAGTGACTGGTTTAGTTTGGTACCGTTTTAATATAATTTCAATTTGAATAAAATTTTAATCATTTAATAAAATAGTTTTTAAAACTGCTTTTGATAGAAGGTAGACTGAAGGAAGGAAACCCCTGAAGATATCCAAGCTAGTACATTGGTTAACAGTTTTTGCAATTCGATAGTTAATCTAATGTCTTCCCAAAGTAGTTCTTATGTTAAATTTAATTATGATGATTGCATGATCGATTTTAAGAAATGAACAAATTGTCAACATTATGTCTTCTAACAATATCATGTTTTTTGCATATTAGTTATTAAATATTACTTTTTCATGAATTCCACCAAACAATATTGCGTCGACGCTTGATGACCTACACAAACAATTACCGAGACAATTCTGAATGAGATGGTTATATATTCCATTTATTTTGCACCAAGTAAAATTGATATCGTTTTGTTTTGCGTATTTTCTGTGTCTCTCATAGTTCGTTTTACAGAATGAAAACTATTACTTGTAACATTAATGTTATTCCTTTTACCTTATATTAAATTTAAATTTTGATATTGTATAAAATAAAAAAATAGTTAAAAACTAGAAAATAAGTATTTACATCTAGCTGTACTAAAACGAAAAAAGCAATTTTCTATGCGTTCAAATAAAAATACGATGAATGACGAAAAACATTTCATTGTAAAAAAGCGTGAATTGGTTGTTGAAATATTGTATAATAAGCACATTGATTATAATATCTGTCTACAAAGTACGTAAAAACAATCAAAAACTGGTACGTCACGGTATTGTTTAATAAAATGTTTCACTTTCATAAAATTTAGCTCTCCATAACGATCAAAGTCAATTCGATCCGGTCTGTTAAAGTGATATCAACAAAGTTAATAAAACGGGATTTTGCATTGGTACAGTATTCTATCATAATCTCTTCTTGTATAATAATTATTGGTTTTCCGTTGGGGTGCTCCTAACATGACCCATAAAGTAATAAATACGACTAAAAAAAAATTATAATATGAATATATGATATGGAAAAGTTCTAAATATGAACAATCTTCCCAGTACATAACTATGAAATTCAGATGGTTATTGTCCGAATAATCGATTCGAATGGAGAGGCCTTTTTTAGAGTTAATATCGCCTCACTATCTCTCTCTCTGTTATCTAGCGGTTTTGCACCGGCGTGATTTCTTGAGTTCTTGGGTTCGACCCCTAAGTTGGGCAACACAAAATAGAAAACGAGTATATTTAATTTTCTATATAATATGTGGATATATGTGGACTAAGTGTCTTCGGCTAGTCGTGGGTGCCTTGGTTGTACCTCTGCGTACACCTTCGGGGATGTGGGCGTGGAGATAAAACATAACAAATTCACAATTTTACGACGATATCCTGTCAAATAAACAACAACTTGGTTGTCCTCTTGTATACAATTGCTTGCGCAAGTACACATGATCATTAAAACGGGCCTCATGCGGATGATAACGTAAAGCAAATGTATCTAAATTGTTACTGGTCTTGCGTTTTAGCCTAATTTTAATATTATGTCAAGAGTTTTTCTTAATTGCACAGAAAAACAAAGTTATAAACGAATATCCTTAAAATACATATCGCCTAGGAGATTAATTGTGTCTTTACTAATAGACATGATGACGAGCAATGTGGTTATGGTGGCAGGGATAAGATAAAACTATAGTAACAGACTGGGATTTTACCAACTAGGAGTATGGCCGAATTAATGATAGGTACTAGCAATTCAAGCGCTTTGACTAACGTAGTGTGCTGGACTCAGGTAAAAACTCCTTCGTTTCTACTGTATCTGGTTTTGTGCTCCTGCCTCATTACAATCAATACAAATGATACTTAATAATTAATTTTAATTATTTTTTTTTAAGATTGATTACAACTAATTAAATAATAGTTGTCAGATAGTAAACCAGAACGAAATTAGATATTTTTATGTAAGATTTCAGCTTGCTTCACACGGCTCTCGTGACGGTGAGAAAAAACCGTGGCCTGTAAACACCATAATGTTATAGGTGCATTTATATCCTATGGTCGGGTTGTTAGACTCATTGTGCAAGTCTACCAACTACTCTACTCTTTAAACCGGGATATCACACGGTTATAATAACAGCAGAAATAAGTAAAGCGATAGATCCTGATCCGGGAAAATTATTGCACAGCACTCTACCACCAATTTTTTTTTTATTTTTTTTTATGTTATAGGAAGGCAAAAAGCAGACGGATTTCCTGATGGTAAGAAATTCACACCGCCTGGAGACACCAAAGATGGTAATGGTGCGTTGCCAACCTGAGGTCAGGATGCTAGGCCTCGAGCAAAAGTAAGTTTACCGGCTACCTTACCCTCCGAACCGGAACACGTCATGACGTTATGGTGTCAGGAATAGGTAAGGCGGTGGTACCAATCCGGGCGAGTCGCTGCGAAACTTTACCACCTAGTCAGATTTCACGGTGTTAGTGATGATAAGTCTATGCTCGCCTTTTACGAGCTGTCTGGCAAGAAAGGCAGATGGTCTATTCTGCAAAGGAGCCTGGACCAACACGGGGAAAATGGTTTTGTTATGATGGCTCGCTTTTTACAAGCTGCCTGGTAGATGTGGTTTATTCTACTAACAGACGCGGACCATTACAGATATTTGTCTTTTGAGCCTTTTATCGCCTCTGTGGTCTAGTGGTCCGTTGTCGGCCTTGACTTCTTGAGGTCCCGGGTTCGATCCCTGAGTCGGGCAACAAAAAAATTTAGAAAAATATTAATTTTCATTTTTTTTAATATCGCTTGGCGATAGGCTTTCCACCTATCACATTCTGGGACTTAGTATCTTTGTCTAGTCGTGGGTGCCTTGGTTTTGCCTTTGCCTAACTTTTCGTGGATGTATGAAAATACTTTTTTTGTTTTTTTAAGGAAGAACTATGTAAGGCGGCCGATAATTACCCAGATGAGTATCTACACGTCACTCTATCACCACTAGTTTTGTTAGTAGTAACCTGTTTCTTTTGAGAACATGAATAACAAACAAATGACAGGAGTCCCGAATAAAGCTTTTAGTTCGGGAACATCTACCAACTTATCTTAATTTATTTGGCAATTGTTCATCTACAAGTGTGTACGTGAACAGGATATTTTATGCTCCTGTTACGAAAATAAGAATTAAACGATAAAAAATATAATTAAAACATTTCACACGCTCAACAAGCAACTCAAAAACCTATTATAAGAGTAAGTAAGTAAGTATCTTCACTCCCATATCCCCGAAGGGGTAGGCAGGGGCATAACCAGCTCATCTACGCCTAGCCGAAGACACTAAGTCTCAAAATGTTAATAGGTGGCAAGCCTATCGCCTACCGAGCACGTAACCAATCTCGAGCAACATTTTTCTTTATCAGAAAGTTGGAAAAACTATTTTTTCTTATTGTTGCCCGACCCGGGAATCGAACCCGGGATCTCCAAAACAGATTTACCGATTTTCACCAAATTTTTGATGTATATTTAGTATGTCTGAGAATCTGCTACTATTTTTCACAACCCTAAGCGATAATGGTGACTCACTTTATTTTTTTACTAAAGTCACATTAACAAATAGCAGAATAACGTCTACCTGGTCAGATCGTCTATTTCTATATATATAAAAATAAATCAACATTTCGGGTAGTCATCGCGTCACGCCTGAACGGATGGACCAATTTTGATAATGATCTGTCAGAGGGACTCATTCTAAAATTAAAATATCTCAAAAGAATCGAAGGTTAAGGCCAATATACAATTTGAATTTCATCAAGTAAGGTGAACTCTTTTTTGTAGAAGAGGAGGCAAACGGAGAAGTGACCTATTAGGTGACTATGGTAAGCGATCACCTCCGCCCACGGATATTCGCAACACCAGGAGTATCACCAATGCGTTGCCAACCTTTAAGGAATAAGTAGGTACGCTCTTTTCTTAAGGGTTTCTGAGTCGTTTGAAAATATCCGTAATAAACCGTCGCTGGTAATTGCTTCCATAAAAGTGTTGCACGAGGTAAAAAATGTCTTCGGCATTGCACTAAAGAAGATCGCCATGCATCAAGATAGTGAAAATGAAACTTTAACAAAAAAAAAATTAAAAATATTAATTTAAAGAATGTGTGTGTAAAAACTATTACAAAATTATTTAAGCATTTATAAATCTTGTATCACATTGTGGTATGCATATATTTCAATATTTAAGCAAATATTTTAACATTGTTAAGGTTTTTTTTTTCTTTGGTTAAACTGTTAACTGAAATTTTAGGTTGATTCGATACAGGCTTGTCTCTAGAGACAGCTGTTAGACATTAACTTTTCTTGCATTTAATGTTGATCATAAATAAAGAGACGAAAGGATGCAGGTCAAAATCCTATCTAGCTGCATTTTTTCTTTGTATTAAATTTGTATCAAATTCTTCCAACCCGGGATAAGTACTTAGATTAAAATAAATCTTAAAGCTTGTTAAATATAGACCAAGAGCTAGCACAAATATCAAACAAAATTAAATCTTATTTTCACGTTACAAAAGTAATTACAAAGCAGTTAAGACATTATAAAAAGTTCTCCCTTTTCAAGTTAAAGGGTGACTTGACGATGTTCTAAGGATAGAAAACTTCGAAGAAGGCGTGAAGAGACATTCTCTTTGAAACTTTATATTGTAAACAAACTTGGCTGATTAAATTAAAGAGATGTTTTTATACTGGATAGGGAATTCTGGACGCTCGATAGTTTTTAAAAAGTAAAAAGGAAGGTTTTTATTTGACTACTTCTTATGTTTTTTTGAAAGAGCACATCATTGTTTAAATATATATACGTACTAGCTGTTACCTGCGGTTTCGCCCGCGTAGTCTACTAATTTGATATTTAGCTCTCCAACATTGCTCGTTAAAATTTTAAGATAAAATGTAGCCTATATCGCTATCCAAAGTTTCATCTGTTTTTTTTTTTTGTAATGTTAAAATCAATTCAGCAATTTTGCTGTCAAAACTGAACATACACTTTCTCTTTTCTAATTTCACCTCAGATAAATAATAGGAATACGTTATTGTCTCCACAGTTTTATCTGCACTTCGACAATTCCTTTGAAATTAAACTATATAGCGAGTTATGGAAACCTCTAACAGAATTTTTTTTTTCGAAATTTTAGAAATATCTATATCGTTTCTGAGGTCTAACCGTCCGTCTTCGGAATGACTTCTTGAGATCTTGGGTTCGATCTACGGTCCTGGCAACA
Organism: Calephelis nemesis; assembly: GCA_002245505.1. Lineage (NCBI taxonomy): Eukaryota > Metazoa > Arthropoda > Insecta > Lepidoptera > Riodinidae > Calephelis > Calephelis nemesis. The sequence goes on along the minus strand of NJDD01004971.1, from coordinate 127,067 downwards.
AAGAAAAACAAATAGAAATTGTGAAGTTTCAAATTTCTACTAAAAGTAACGTTGCCACTTGCCCGGGATTGGATAAGTGCCCGGCTACAGTCAACTACCACATTGTGGGACTTAATGTCTTCGGCTAGTCGTGAGCGCTCTGGTTGTGCAGTTAGGCAGAACTAACCCTTCGGGGATATCTTCAGAAACTCACATTTAGAAATTGTAGCAATGTAATATGAACAGTATGTAGTATGAACAGATTCTGTTCTAAATTTGACCTTGCACAGAAAAATGTGGGAGAATATCCTGGCATAATGATGTGTCTGTCATTGAAAACAACTATTGCTTTGAGCATATTGCTTAAAAATCTTCGAGATTCATCAGAATTGCACAGTAAAATAGACTTTAGTGGCTCAGCTGGTACACCAAACAAAAGGAATATTACCTTACCATTAGCACAACCCTGCGTTTCATCTTTGAATTTTAAGGGATCACAATGCTGAATTTTGAGTAATTTTTCCAATTAAAATAAAAAACGAGGATTGTTATACTGTAACGTGTTGTCGTAATAGAATCCTGCATTAACAAAAACATTTCTATTAAACCCTTTCAAACAAAAAAAAACGATTTTCCATACGAGCATTCATCCCCTCTTTCTAGCAATTCTCCCCCTTTTTTGATATTAAAAGTAGCCTATGTTCTTTCGTTTATTTTAAAATTTAAAACGTTTCGTTTAAAATTTCAATGTTACAGCTTTAAAAATGACGAATTTTCATATGAACATTCATCCCCTCTTTTTACCCATTCTTCCCTATTTTTTTGCAATAAAAAGTAGCCTATGTTGTTCCTCAGGGTCTATTCTATCCCTGTACTAAATTTCATCAAAATCGGTTTAGGCGTGAAAGCGTATCAGTCAGACAAACAGACAGACATGGTTACTTTCGCATTTATAATATAAGTAGGGATTTTGAACCAATTTTGCTACTATGTGTATCATAATTTCTTTGTGTGTTTTTCGTTAATGTAAAACTGATGTACGTGGTTCATTGTTATGGACTTATGGTAAAAATTACTGTTAAACATTTTTCCTAATCAAATTGTGCCACCCCCGTTAACCCTCATAGGGGTTGATTTTCAAAAAAAACGCTTAGATATGTATCTCATAATTTGTATTGCAAAGAATTATTTCAGTGTCACGCAAAATATTTCAATAGAATTAAATTTCCCATACAAACTTAGCCACCCCCTTTAACCCCCAATGGGGGTTTCCCCAATTTCGAAAAACCCTTAAATACGTGTTTCATCACTTGTACACATCATATTTTTCAATTTTTTTTTTGCGTGAAACTTTAATAAAATGCTATGGAATAAAAACATTTTTTTCATACAAACTTTGCCACCTCTTTTAATCCTTTTAATTCAACCCGAATTTCATAAAAATAATGTACCTATGTCCTTCTCATAAATGCAAACTATCTACATACCAAATTTCAGCAAAATCGGTTGGGTAGTTTAGTTGTGAAAAGGTAACAGACAGACAGAATGACAGAGTTACTTTCGCATTTGTAATATTATATAGTGTGGATATCAATCTGCGTATATCTGGCCTCAGGTTGGCGACGCACCATTACTATCTTTGATGTCTCTAGGCCGCGTGAATTTCTTATTATCAGGAAATCCGTCTTCTTGTTTGCCTTCCAAATGACATAAATTTAAAAAATATTATGTTACACGTTCAGGCATACATAAGTATGTTTACGGCTACCATATCCTTCAAACCGGATCATGACAGGGCAGAGCATTGACGTTAAAACAGCAAGAATATGTAGAGCGATTGTATTTTCAGTCACAATTTCTAATTTCAGCAATCAACAGCTTTAAAGATTTTCAAGTGAGTCGACATATATGAAAAGCTGTCTTTAGGAGCAATATGTAAGAAAGATCGACAGACAATAAATACATAATATACATTGATATGTATTTAGTGAAAAGTGGTTATATTAATATTACAATCAGACACTCCAATTTTCATTCAATTTTTTTTTCGCAATTCACCTATACGCTTTTTACAATAAAAAAGGATAATATACCTACCATTGTTGAATATCTATCGGATAAGAGTGCTTCGGATCAATTGCTCCCCGTACCAATCTCTTACTAGTATTAATTTGTGATGTAATAGTAATAAATACGCATAGATTAAGGAAAACAAGACAAGCCCGCTGAGTTTCTTGGCGGATCTTCTCAGTGTATGGCCGCGTTCCGATCCGGTGATAGTTTTTAGTATTATATAGACTCGTCACAAGTGTCTCTTGTTTGGTGAAAATATTTTCTATTCTATTCAATTTTATACATTCGTATGTATATATATTGAGTATAGCCAGTTGTTCATAATATTTACGAGTTCATAAAGTAATACTTAATAGATTTTGCTATTAAAATAACTACATTGTGTATACAAGTCAATGCTTATAAAAATAAAATGTTGTGGTTTCAACAAAAAATTACAAAGTTATCAGCATTAATCTTGATTTATGGTCCCCTGTGGGGGCAATTTACGAAAGAGACAGCCTTGGAAGCTACGGAAACACTTTTAATATTATACATTGAAATAATTGTAACGGCCCCACTCAGAGACGTTAGCAAACTTGAATCTAGCATTCAAGTCGCAATTTTGTATAGAAAATATCGACTTAGAATTATCTTCACGCCCATTTCTCCGTGCAAGTACGCAGAAGCACAACCAGACCACCCACGATCAGCTGAAGCCCAGAATGTTACAGGTGGCAAGCCTATCGCCAAACGGACACATATTAGAAACAGGAAAATACACATTTCCTATTTTTTTGGTCCGACCCGGAGATCGAACCCGGGCACTCAAAAAATTAAAATTCGACTCCGGCCGCTAGACCACAGAGGCGAAAACACCGACTTATAAATAAATAAATAAATATCCCTAGACAACTCACACAAATTGAATCTAACCCCAAAGTAAGCAAATTATGTGCTTGTGTTATGGGTGTCAGTAAACGATACGTAGAAATACTTAAATAGATACCAGAATAAATTTAATAAGCACCCAGACCCGGAATTGCAGATATCTAAATGTTCATCACACAAATGTCTGCCCCCGTCGGGAATCGAACCCGAGCCTCGCGGTGAGTCGATGTAAATAGGCGTATACGCTAGCTACTCTACCAACGAGGCTGTCAAACTTGATGACTGATTATAAGTTAATTAACGTCTTCAGAGACTCACTCAGGTGTGGTCGTAAAAGTAAAATTAAAAAAAAATCCCAATGTAGGTATTATAAACTTTGACTTATACAAGTAAAAAAGGGTTCTAGCATTTTCTGATTTTATGTCTGTCCGTTTGTTTGTATAGCCGCCAGCATGTCAAAATAATAAAATTATCTGATCTAAAGTATCTTCACGCCCATATCCCGGAAGAGGTATGCAGAGGCGCTGCCCTGGTTGTGCTAGGTGGCAAGCCTATTGCCAACCGGGCACACATCCAATCCCGAGCCACATTTTTTTTAGAAAATTGGAAAAACCAAATTTTCTTTATCTGATCTAAAATCGTGAAATTGTTATATACTTAACGTTCCTAAAAATATTGTAGGCTGTATTTGCCTCGCTCAGTTGGTTGGTTTTTCTTACAAATGGACCAATCATTTTAAAGTTCCTAAAAAGTAGAAAAACTTCTGCCAACATGCTATTGCTAAACCCGTGAAAAGTCACAAAATCTTGTTTAACTTTTAAATTTGTTAGCTAAATCAATTATAGATCTGTAACGAAATATTGTGAAGTCACAAAAAAATCTTAAAGTTACCAGTAATAACCTTTATTTATGACCCTTGTGGGGGCATTTTATGACCTCGGAACGGATGTAATTTATCATGTTCTTATAAACTGTAGTAATTTTTAAAGATACAAAAGTCGAAGGATCGCCCTTGATGGTCTAGGGGTCGCTTACACTTCATGAGGTTTTTAAATCTATATGTTTCTTATTTATTTGTGTATGACACTGAACTCCTCCTAAACGACTTAGGCGATTTTGATGATTTTTTCGTTTGTTCAATGGCATTTAAGAATGGTTTAGATTCACAATTTGGTCCACTGGAAAATGTTTTTCAAACATTTTCTTTTATCTGTAAGGAGTCGATGATTTTGAAATTTTTTACATTAGATCCGGCAGACTACGCTACTATCGAAGTATCCAATATTATGTAGTAGCTGTTAATGTCAAACAGTACGAAGTTTGCTGGGTCGGCTAGTATACCAAAATAAATGAATCCCCATTTCGCGTGGTCATCGCATTACGCTTTAATGGATGGATCATCTTTATCATTTTTTTTGTTGTGTTTGTTATTGTCAGGAGATAATTAAAAAAGGTTCTTATGAATAGAAAAACCGAGAAAATTAAAGTAAAAATAATTATTTTATCCATACAAGCTGTTACATGCTGTTAACTAGCGACACAATGTTCGCCAGGCCAGCTAGTGTTTTATAAAAATAACATATTTTAGCTGAGATTGGATATACATGCTATCACATATTTTATAATTAACAACTATGTTGGGTCTGTCGGGTTTGCTGTTTAAACACATTCAGAACCCCATTTGACAAAACACACCTATAAGGCATAATGTCACACAAATAAAAAAGTATCTTCACGCCCATATCCCTGAAGAGGTAGGCAGAGGCACAACCAGGGCACCCACAACTAGCCGAAGATACTAAGTCCCACAATATGATAGCTGGCAAGCCTATTGCCAACCGGGCACATATCCTATCCCGAGCAACATTTTTTTTATTAGAAAATTGGAAAAACCCAATTTTCATTTTGTTGCCGGACCCGGGACTCGAACCCGGGACCTCATGCAGTCAAGTCCAACAACTGAACCGCTAGACCACAGAGGCGACACAAATGATATGTCAAATGTAAAGTGTAAATGTCACACAAATAATATCATTATTCATTAGCATCATCAAAACGGTTGCAATCACGCCCTAATCATGCCTTCCATAGAGTGACCTTGGTGGAAGCTTTGTTTAAAACAAATCAATATTTGGATTAAATCTACGATATCTAATCAAAATATGTGATAGTATGTATTAGTATGTAGTGCAGTGTGTAGTTTTAATAATCAGAAAAAAAAGTATCTTCAGGCCCATATCCAAAAGGCACAGGTACAACCAGAGCACCCACGAGTAGCCGAAGACACTATGTCCCACAATGTGATTGGTGACAAGCCGGTTGCCGATAGGCTTGCATGTATCCCATACCGGGCAGTGCTAATTTTTTTTAGAAAATAGAAAATGTTTTTTTCTAATTTTTTTTGGTGCCCAACCCGAGGACCGAACTTGAGATCTTAAGAATTCAAGTCCGACGCCAGAACGCTACATCACAGAGGCGATAATCAGAGAAACTTTGCGTTATTTCAGAAAATGATTATCTTTTATTTGAATTTATTGCATTTATATAAAAAAAGTAAATTAACTCCTGTAACCCCGAAAAATCAGGCAGATTACGAGATACAACCAGGACACACACACTCACGACTAGCCGAAGACATCCGACAATGTCTGTAAATGCACATATACAATCCCGGGCACCGTTACTTTTTAATAAATAAATATCCCAGAACGACAATTTAGACGAAAGGAATCTAACTTCAAAGTAAGCAAATTATATGCTTGTGTTATGGGTGTTAGTCAACGATTCTAATACATAAAAATACGATTACGATAAACGATTCTAATACATAAATATCTATTATAGATATCAGAATAAATTTAACATATAAACAGACCCAGTAATGCAGACATTTAAATGTTCATCACTCAAATGCCTGCAACCGTCGGGAATAGAAGTTGCTTAGTGTAGTTAGGTGTGTACGCTAGCCAATCGACCAACGAGGCGGTGATAAATATTCGTCTAATTACTCGGTAAGTTGTTTTTGCGCTAGGAAAACAACATCGTCTTTTGATTATACACGAACAAGTCATTTTTGTCTTTGTGTTAACACATATTCTTGACGAATAACTAAGCAAGTAATCAAAAACTACGTCGAAAGGAATGTACAACCAGAGTAAAAAGTCAATACAGAATCTTATTTGCATATGTCCGAACAGAAACCTTATACTGCAACTCGCAAATAACAGAACGCTTAAACATTGATACGAATAAATCATCGCCTCTGTGGTCTGGCGGTCCGGCGTCGGACTTGGGGCTTCTTGAGGTCCCGGGTTCGAAACCCGGGTCGAATAACAAAAAAAATTAGAAAGTGTGTATTTTCTTTTTTCTAATAAAAATGACGCCTACCGGGGAAATATCCAACACCGGGCGTGTTGGCGAAGTGCCCGGTTAGCGATAGGCTTGCTACCTATCACATTGCGGGACTTAGTGTAGTTGGCTAGTCGAGGGTACCCTGGTTGTGCCTCTGCCTACCACTTCGGCAATATGAGTGTGAAGATACGTTTTCTTTAATCATCTTCATCTGTTACAACAAGCAAAGAAGTTTGATAAAAAAATATTTATCTAAAACGCCAGCACCGTATTGTTACTGTAATAATATTTAATAATCTTATTCTGAGTGGACTTTTGCAAACGAGTGTACATAACGATTTTCTGACAAGGGGCCAATCAACGCAACGTAACAACTGTTATTTTAAATCAGCGGAACTCGTTCGAAATTTGAAATTCAATTGAATAAACGTTTAGAACTCGATTTGAATACAGATTACGTTTACTTTTTTGGAATTTAAAACGAAATTCAATTATTTTAATTAAAATTCATGCCAGTTTAAATTTTGCAACGGGAACAGGAAAATGACCACAAAATTAAGATGTAATGTAAGTATTCGTAGTCGAGTTTTGGCGCAATTGAGAGAAAATATGGACGCAGTTTTTTTTATAATTATTTAATTTCGTGTATATACCGAGTGAAATTATTCAATTTTGGTGGCATTTTGCATAATTTTGATCAGTAAAAGTGTACAAATTAAATGATCACGAAGAAATCAGCGTATCGTATATTTCCTCGTTGTCGCCAAATCTTACTATATGAGCTTGAGTAATGAGGCCACCGCTTTACTGCTTACGCTTACGCCTACTTACGCTTTAGACCCTGACATAACTTTTATTGACAACTTGTGACTATTTTTTAATAATTGGAACCCGATTTGGTATATCGGTTAACTTGATATGAATTTCTACTTGACTAATGGCATAATGCTAACGCAAATGCCAAAAACTAAATAAAGAAAAAGAAAGTATTCGTAGTAGAGACGCACAAGGTGGTAATGGTGCGTTGCCAACCTGAGGCCGGGATGTAAGGCCTCGAGCAAAAGTAAGTTTACCGGCTACCTTACCCTCCGAACCAGAACACGTCATGACGTTATGGCGGCAGGAATAGGTAAGGCGGTGGTATCCATCCGGGTAAGTCGCTGCGAAACTCTACCACCTCGTCGGATGTCACAATGTTAATGACGGTAAGCCTATGCTCGCCTTTTACGAGCTGCCTGGTAAGAAGGCAGATGGTCTATTCTGCAAAGGAGCCCGGACTAACAGGGAAGAAAAGTCAACTTTTTCATAATATTGAAATTTAAGTTTGATTCGTTTTTAAATAACTTCGTCTCAGCTCCGTACCTAAGTCGACCTACACCGAGCTGATAGTAAGTAGAATGAAACATATCTTATAATAAATTTTGTGTAAGTGTAATCCGGGACAGAATATTTTTATTTTCTAAAAATACTATTTTTCGACAAAAGTTGCAACATAAGCAGAAAATTTCAGCCTAACGTATAAAATGTGTTAAAGTTAGGTTGCCTGACATTTACTTGGGTTGCCAGGTTTACAGGAATGTCTATGCCAGTTACTTTCATTTGATTTGATAATAAAAAATGTAGATTAACATATTATTATGGACCGTTTTAATGCAAACACGTTGATCTAAGATTGTTTGCAAAAAAGTCTGGAAAAATAAAAAAAAGTAGTAATTAGTTTATTTTCTTTAGTAAATTTAGGATCTTGTCAGTTTTTAATAATTATCTGTAATCAATTTGTGTTGTTGTAAAATGTGTTTTTTTCTATTGTCAAACTTTTGTGCACTACCCCATGTGTGTTTTTGTCACCATTACCCCAGTGTAAGCTGGGAGAAAATGCTTCCTTGGCATTAAGATCGCCGTTGTACAATTATTTTAGTGCAAGAAAGGATTAAATTAAAGAAAAATAAAAACATTCTTTTTAACTTAGTGTAGATCGATTTAGGTTCTGGTCTGCTAATTGATTTAGCACAGAATGATCAAAAAGATTAAATTAGAGAATAAGAAATATGCGAATAAGAAATAGGCGAATACAAATCACTTTCGCTCGCTGTCGCAGATCAAGCAAACGAAAGCGAATAAAGCCTCTTTGTATGCTGTAGTTTATCTGTACCCAGCATTAGATTTACTTAAGATAACCACTTAACAAAACATCTTCCTACAAAGGTAAACACGCTGTACTTATGTCAGATTAGCAGGATTGGCGCTTGGATTTGTAAGGATTTATCCGCGGTTCGACACCAAGTGTGGGATTTGTCGGTAATATGCTAATGTTCTTAGTACAATACCGCGTTTTAAGTAAACAATTCGTTTATCAAAGATTAACTGCTTAAATTTATTCTTATTTTACTTTTCAATAGACTGCAAGCAAGGGAGAAGTTTCTCAATTCAACTGTATATATTTAACCCCCCCCTTTCCGTTTTCCCCGTGTTGGTCCGAGCTCCAAAATTGACCATCTGCCTTCCTGCCAGGCAGCTTGTAAAAGGCAAGCATAGGCTTACCGTCACTAACAACGTGACATCTGACTAGATGGGATGGTAGAGTTTCACAGCAACTTGCCCGGACTGGTACCACCGCCTAACCTATTCTTACCGCCATAACATTAGCGCCACAGGAATAATTAAAGAGGTGCATTCATGTCCGGAGGAGCCGCAATTCTGTACAACTTCTGCACTCGTAGCACCAGTGGTCTTGTTGGAATGACCTATTTAAACTTTTGTCGCCTCTCACGAGCTCCCATGCAGGAAGGAAGGTCTATTCTACACAGAACACCAGGACCAACACGGGAAAAATATTAACAAAATCAAATCAAAATTATCTTTCTTTCACGTTAACCTACAAGAGGCTAGTACTAAAAATCTACCACCGGATCGGAACGCGGCCTCACACTAAGAAGATCCGGCAAGAAACTAAGCGGGCTTGTCTTTTTTTTCTTTATTTTAAATATGAGGAGCAATGAATTCCAAACGGTCTTTTCAGCTAAATATTCAGCAATGGTATAGTAACCCTTTTCATTTAATTTACAATTGACATATTTCTTACATTTAATAATTGGAAGTTCCTTCATATAATTGTAAAGTTTATTGTAAAACTGTATACATTAACCTTATGTCACCCGGCTGATAATTATGATGATGATGATGAAACATTTCCCCTTAAAGTAATGGCTTACTCTGTGGAGTAGTAATAATAATTACGTGTTAAAATAGACGAAGTCGTAGAAAACATATATGTGTAAATAAACAACAGACCAGTTGTTTGTCAACATACAATACGTAAATATTCATGTTTGATTAACATATCCAATTACAGGCGACACCCCTGCAATGCGGATGTCGAAATACAGCTTGGATCATACTCGATGATAATAATATGGTAGGGATGTGACAATACCATATTAGAACAATATAACGTGATTTTTCAAAATTTGATAATCCGACATGTAAGAGTACTAGACAGATAAAATGACAACATATAAGATATATATTTCAAAAATAAAAAAAAAACATCATGAACTTTAATACTTCTTTTTTGGACAGTAAGTTTATGTATCGTGCACTCTATGTTCTACACTTTTTTATACATTCTTCTTATTTTGGATTTAATGGAATAAATCTCTTTAAGATATAACCTCTTGTTTACATATTTACTTGTGTTTTGACTTTTTTGTGTATAATAAAGAAATTAATAAATAAAATATACAAATAAATGCACCTCAAACTTTTATAGTTTCAGAGCAATCAGTTAAAAAAATGTATTTAAATTACTCAAATTTAGTCATAATTTGTCAAAAAAGTCATCTGCGGGTCTTCAGTAAAGCGGTGGCTTCAATACTCAAGCTCATTTAATTGAGATTTGGCGGATACACTAATTTCTTCAGGATTATTTTATTTGTGACACTTTCACTGAAAAAACTGTACAAAATATCACCAAAATTGACTAATTTCACTCAATATGGACACGAGATTAACTAATTACGAAAAAACTACGATCGTCTTTTTTTCGATAGCACCAAAACTCAAGGTCCACTTCGTTACTCTTACTTCTCCATTTCGCACCGTACTTTTTTATAACCGATGGTGATTGATATGTGACTATTTCCACGATATCTATCTAGCGTTTTTAAGTCGGCATTTTTTTTATCACGTCATTGGTTTTCCGACGCTATGTCTCAATTTTTAACCACAAAAATTGCTTACATGAGTTCATAAAGTCAAACGAGGATATTTTTTGAGCTAAGTTGAGTAAAATGCATCGTGAAATTTACGCTGCATTCAATTTTACGATAAAGGCTTGTTTGTATCACACAGCGAGTAGAAATCATTTTGCGCCTCTGTGTAGTATAAACATGCCTTTAGTAAAAGCTAAATGCAGGGTTGATTCCGGAACTAATTTTGCACGACTCATAGCTCACAAAACAACGCCCATTTTGGCATCTCTCTTATTATATATATTATATACGTATAATATATATAATACTTATTATTATATACGTATGCATATTAAAACACTGATTTAATGCGTGATTTAGGTTTGTGACATACATTCAGATTTCCTTGACGGAACCCTTTTCCAAATATCGAAACAAAAGCCGCTAAAAGAGCTGCGGAAAAATTACAGTCAGATACATAGATTTGTTTGAACTAGTGGTCGCAAATTGGTCGAAATTCGACCATAATAAATTTTAATAACTTGTTGATAAGAACGCCATCTTCATTTCTCAAGACCAACTACTTTGTCTCCAAACTTTTTAGTGCGCCATCTGTAATCTTTAATCGTTATCATCGATATATGAGTTTGTATGTGTCAAATGCATGGTAGTGTGGGTAATGATTTATTTATTGATTTAATGTACTTCATAAGCATTATCATATTGAAAAACGTTAGCGTTCTGCACTTCTCCTACACATAAACTATAAGTGTGTCAAATTTTATGCTCCAGCGTCCGCGCAATTTCCCTTAAAAAGAGGTCCAAAGTTTTGGCATCACTTGTTAATATATATAGATTTGTAGCGTTTGAATTTTTTTCGAAACGAAATTCCGTTACAAAACTCCGAATGGATGTGGCGGGCTTTAGATAAGTATAAATTCAAATATGATGTCAGTCCTTTGCGTAGAAAAGCCCACTTGCCTTCCTACTTGGCACCTCGTAAAAGGTATGCATAGGTTAATTGGTGTAACATATTTACTTCTTACTAACCTTGTAAATATCTCAGTTTTTTTTAATTTGTAATGTGTACATCTTTTGGCCTTGTAAATATCTTTGTTATTGTCTGTTTTTGAGGTTGGGTCCCTTTTGATCGATATTGATCCTCTTTTTCCTTTCTTTTTTAGATGTTTTTGTTTTAATCATCCTTCTAAATCACTGAAATACACTAAAATTTACAATATTTGATATCTTCAATGACACTAATGAAAGTTTGAAAATGTCAAATATTATTTCTTTTTTATAGTTGACGTCAAAATTCTAATCGACTAATCAGATTTCTTAATTTTAAATTGTAATTTCCGGAACAGGTCGAGCCGGTATAAAAGGGGGATGATCCAGCCATCCGGGCATTCTTAAAATTGTGGCATAAGTCGACGGAGTAAACAATAAGAAGTTACGGAGGAACTGCTGCCTGCTAATTCCTGTCTGGTGCTTGCTGTCTGGTGCCTGCTACCTGGTGCCTGTTGCCTGGTGTCCGCTCCTCGGTGGTGGACCCGAGGACCCTGAACCGGCGGTAGCTGCCCCGCCGGTGTATTTATCTGGCCGCCTTCCCAGCGGCCCACTTCTCCTGCTGCTCCTGGCTGCTGAGGGAAGGCGCCAAAGGGCCCTCCTACACCTACGCCGCTGAGGCCCGTAGCAGCGGTGTTCCGTGCTGAGCTCCGTGCTCCGTCGACCAACCCTTGAGCCACCGACGTATCCCACGCCCATCAATTTCCTTTTTCTCTAGCTGGCAGTGGCTAGTGTATGGTGTACAGTGCACAGACCTTTATTAAGACTTTTATTTAATTTTTAAATACACTGTAACTTTGTTTAGATTTTTATTTTAAACTCCTATCAACAGGATTCCCTACCAACAGCCAAACTTAAGTAAGTTTGACGGATTGTTTGTTTGTCCATTTACTGGCTTTCCCTACCAACAGCCAAACTTAAGTAAGTTTGACGGATTGTTTGTTTGTCCATTTACTGGCTTTCCCTACCAACAGCCAAACTTAAGCAAGTTTGACTGTTTGTTTGTTCATTTTTTCTGTTGACATAGTGGTGGGTGGTAGCTAAGCCACCCACACTACGTTACAGTGGGTCTTTAACAACAAGACTACTGATATCGTCATCATTAGTAAAGGCATGTTCCGGTCCGGAAAATAGCTTCTACTAGCTGACTTGCACATATTAAGACCTAACATCCTAGCCACGGGGTATTGATGCACTTGTAATAATTTGAATGTAGTGCCCAGTTAATAATTTGAATGTAGAAAATTTAAGAAAACAAGATGTTAAAAATACCATATGGACAGCACCACTAAATAGAATTTATAATTGGTATACTTTTTGATCTTTAAATTTATAGACATGCATTTCGAATAATTAAATTTAATTATTATATGACAAATAAAAAAAAAAAAATAAAGGTAATGTGGCATGATAAGGTAGTTAAAGCTGATATTAAGATATAAAACTAACAAAATTTGTACACCAGTTAAACCTGGTAAAATAGGTAGAACATAAAATAACTCAACATCTATATGTACCCTATTTTTTGGACAAATAAAGATTTATTATTATTATTATTGTACTTAGAAGCGTTACAACAACTATGATACCTTTACTTTATAGGTAATAGTTGTCTCCTACCCTCAGGAGAGACTTGACCAAGCTTGTTGACTTATCACATAAAAAGTGTGTGTTAGTATAAATTCCTAAGAAGTGAATCTTATTTATGGCATTATACTTAGTCTGGCCATAAATACTGTTACACTTAAAAATAAAAAAATATTACATTTGAATTTCGAATCTGTCATTTTTATACGATTGTTCATTGTGTTTTCT